>JAUCMT010000028.1:1595945-1616161 GCA_032357475.1 Enteromius thamalakanensis
AAAAACCTTGTGAGAACCAGGCTTAGTTGGGTCCAGTTCTCTTCTGGCCGGACGCCCAGCACCTAATTTCCAGTTCAATTGTGTATTTTATACATGCAAATGTCCATTTTTGCGTACCACGGGTCTTTCTTTTTTATTTGGCATATTTTGGAAATTTACGCACTTTCATATGATCAGGTAGTTTTTTTTCCAGTGTGCCCACTGAGGAAAGCTCTGTAACTGAAGGGTGTATCAAAGAGAGTAAAATGAAGGAATCCAGCTCGAATCACACTTCAGATTTTCTCAGACGTCTCCAAAACATCTCAGTAGGCTACTTCATTCTACTGCAAATGAAATCATCCAGGAACAAAACTCTTGCTTTCTTTCTGCACACTCTCTCTCTTCCTCAGATGATGTAATTTCCCCAAGGAGTGTTTCAGGCAGACAGGATGTAATTCCTTTGCTCTGTGTGTGTGTGTGGCCGGTCGAGCAACAGTAATAAGACATCTGTCCCACAGCACCTGCTTTCCATATCAGGATGGCAGTGCTCTCTCTGACGAGCTGCACCAGCCCTAATCGCTCCTGACACACAGCACATACATATGCGCATATTATAAATGCAGATATAACAGCGCGACAGGAAGTCACAACTCAATCCCAGAACCATAGGAGAGAAAACTGTAGAATAAGTTTTTGGTGTAGCTTTGTGATTTTACCGATGTTTTTCATCTGTAGATTCTTGTCAAAATGCTGTCAAAACATGGCAAGAAAAGGTATAAAACACTAAAATACTGAAATTTATATAAATGCACAGTAAAAATCACTAATAATACAAATATATAAGTAGTTATCTAGACCACCGAGTTGAGAAACTAAAGGAATGCATAGTTGATATAAAAGATTGGATGTCAAGTAACTTCTTGCTGTTCAATTCTGACAAAACAGAGGTATTAATTATCGGACCTAAAAAACCCACAAGTAATAATTTAGAAGACTAAATTCTTCATCTTCTTCTTCATCATTTAGGAACCTAGGTGTGCTGTTTGATAGCAATCTTTCCTTTGAAAGTCATGTTTCTAGTATCTGTAAAACTGCATTTTTCCATCTTAAGAACATATCTCAATTGCGTCCTATGCTCTCATCCTCAAATGCAGAAATGTTAATTCATGTGTTTATGACCTCGAGGTTAAATTATTGCAATGCTTTCCTGGGTGGTTGTTCTGCACACTTGATAAATAGACTATAGTTGGTTCAAAATGCAGCAGCTAGAGTCCTTACTAGAACCAGGAATTTTGAGCATATTAGCCTGGTTCTGTCAACACTTCACTGGCTCCCTATCAAACATCGTATAGATTTTAAAATCTTGTTAATTATTTAATAAGCCCTTAATGGCTTAGCTCCTCCGTACTTGAGCGAGCTCTTATCACATTATAGTCCTCCACGTCTGCTGCCTTTTCAAAACTACCTAGAATATCAAAATCTACTGCAGGTGGCAGATCTTTTTCTTATTTATCACCCAAACAATCCAACCCAAACACTCCAACAATCCAACCCGAACAATTTACCTAATACTATTCAGGAGGCAGGCACACTCTGTCAGTTTAAATCTAGATTAAAGACACATCTCTTTACTCTTGCATACACATAACACACTGATACACATTTATTAATCAAATCCGTTAAAGGGTTGTTAGGCTGCATTAATTAGAACCGGGGACACTCCCCTTAACACACAATGTACTCGTTACATCGTAAAAAGAATGGCCTCTATGCTAATATTAGTCTGTCTCTCTCTTATTCTGTTCTTCAGTCTGTATCCAGATCAGACGGTGTACCAGCACAAAGAGATGATCTTTATCAGAACACCTGGATGAGCTCCGTGGACAGATCGCCGGATCCAGATGCAAACACACACACACACACTATAAGTTCTTACATAGTCCAACGTGTTTAAAATTTAACTGGAAATTAGGTGCTGGGCGTCCGAAAGTTAAATACCGCTGAATGTAACTATGATGTCAGGGACAGAGAACTGTTAGCTATGAAGGCAGCCATGAAGGAGTGGAGACATTTGCTCAAGGGCGCGGCCACCCCCTTCCTGGTTCTCACCGATCATCGGAATCTTTAATACCTTTGGACAGCTAAGTGGCTCAACTCTTGCCAGGCTCGATGGTCCCTGTTCTTTTCGCGATTCAGCTTCAGCATTACGTACCGCCCGGGCTCCAAGAACGACAAGGTAGACGCCCTTTCCCGCCAGTTTGATCAACTGGCCCATGAACCTCAAGTAGCCCCCATTGTACCTCCCTCCATCATCTTGGCACCGGTGCAGTCGGATATCATGGCGGAAATTACTGAGGCACAAGTTGACGATCCGTCCCCCAGAATCCCCTCTCGGCCGCACCTATGTCCCCGAGGCCCTGGGAACTCGTCTGCTACACTTCATTCACGAAAACCCCAGTGCGGGCCATCCGGGCATTCAAGCCTGGACAATCGGTTCTGGTGGCCCTCCCGTTTCCAAGACGTCTCTGTATTCGTCAAGAACTGTACCTCCTGCAACAGATCTAAATCCTAACACCAGCGTCCTGCTGCCTTGCTGCAGCCCTTTCCCATACAAGAGAGACCTTGGTCCCACATCGTGATTGACTTTGTGACTGATTTACCTCCATCCAACCACCACACCACTATCCTCACCATTATTGATTACTTTTCCTGCCTCTTTATACGTCTACGCAAGTTACCGTCCGCCTGGAACACCGCCCTCGCCTTAGTCAATCAGGTCTTTTGCATCTATGGGCTTCCTGAGGATATCATGTCCGACCGTGGACCACAGTTTATCTCCCGAGTCTGGAAGGCCTTTTGCTCTCAATTGAATATCAGCCTGACCTCAGAATACCGCCCTCAGTCTAACGGCCAGGTGGAGAGACTTAATCAAGAACTGTCCCGCTTTCTCTGCACCTACTGTAATCAAAACCAACACCACTGGAGCGATTACCTACTCTGGGCTGAATATGTCCAGAACTCACTACGCAAACCCACTACTGACCTTACCCTGTTCCAGTGTGTACTTGGATTCCAGCCATCTTTGTTTCCCTGATCCGGGGAACCCACTAACTTACCTTGGGTCTGGTTGTTGGGGGGCTCTGTCACCAATGATGCCTCTGTGGCCCTCTCTGACCGCCAGCAGCGGGAACCTTCACCAGCTTACTGAAGTTCCGACCCGGACCTCTTTTACCCACGTATGGAGGTACTTCTGAGCATTGTTTCCCGTGTTTGTTTTCTTGTGTATGACCCCGGACTGTTTATCTGGACTACGATTCTTGCCGCCTGCCTTTGTGATCAATGCCTGGTTCCTGTTTGGATTATCTAAGGTACTCCTGTTCTCCCGTGATTCTGACCTCCACCTGTTTGCACAGTGGAATAAAGATCTGAAAATGGATCCAAACGACCCTGAGTATTTGTGTTGGTCTATTCATCCCAGTTTCTACATTATATTTAGTATTAGCCTATCAGATGCTTATCATGATGTTTAGATTTCTGTTTTCTGCTCTTTACATCCTGTATATGACAAATAAAATATTCCTATAATCTAATAAATAAAAAAATAAAAAATATTCTTTAATCTCTATTCTTTTGCAATCAAACAATTAAAATATAATAGCTGAATACTCTCAATTAGATCTCTTTACTGCATATAAAAATAACCAATAACTCAGTAAGTCAATCATAGTGTGCCATCTGGTGCTCAAGAACACAAAGCACACATGATCTCTACATTATTTGGTAATGCATTAGATTTCTATTCATTTGTGAGAAATATTCAACAAATTTGATTAACTCTTCTGCTGTTACTGTTTTTTTTGTTGTTGTTTTTGTTTTTTTTTAGTTTGTAGGGACGTTAATTTAAGTTGTTTTTTTTTTTTGCTTTTTTTTGGTCTTTAACTCAAGTTTAATCATTAATACTGTGGATTCTGCAAATACAGATAACCGTCCCCTCCAATCCAACCACACAGAAGCGTGTTCAGTCTGGAAAAAAAGTCAAGTCAAAAAGTAAGCAACATTTCATAAGAACTAACAATGTGACATAATTGGCTTCTGAATTTAGAATGGCCAACAGACAAAGTATAACATTCAACTTTAAGTAGTATCTTTCCTGAACACATTGATTATTTATCCTCCATCACTGAATGAGTCAGCAGGGATTTTTGCATAATGTGAGAAGCAGGTGCTGAACTTATCATTATACAAATGTGTCCTGACACGTGAAAATGATGCTGAAAAACATTTCACTAAACACAAACCTTAATAAATAAAAAATAAAAACATTTATAAAAAATAAATTAATTAAATGATATATATATATATATATATATATATATATATATATTAAATTATTTAATAATTTAATACAAATCTTAAGACAAATAAGGTGTGCTTTTCAATCTAGAGGTTAGTAGCATTCATTTCAGTGTTTGATTACTATTAAATTATATCATTTTATTGATTGCTTGCTTATACTTTATATAAAACTGTTATGTTCACTACTATCCACCATATCACAAATAACAGCAGAATTTTCATGTGTTTGCATGTGTTAGAAATAAACATTTAAATATAAACATAAATATAAACATAAATATACCACAAAAATAATACATTTACCAAACTGAGGAACACAAATATGACATTTTGAAAAAAGCCGACATGTAGAAACAGAACTGTTTCTCTAAAATTAGCTAATGAAAATGAGCTGGTTGAATTGAGGTGTGAACCAAACATTGAGGGTGAGATGAGGACAGCTGATGCTTTGCATGCAGTTGAAGAGAATATTAAAGCTCAGGAAAACTCATAAAACCATGAGAGGAGAAAAGAAGAGGAGAAGATCACTCAGGTTTGTGTAGTTTTTTTTATTATTATTATTTGCAACTCATTTTAACAACCATTGTGCTCGAAATCCAGGTTCGACTTCTGTTTTTAGGGTCAGTTTGCATTGGTTTCCAGCCAGATTGCCAAAAAATTTAAAACGGCATATGAACACCAAATATTCAGGTAAAAACAGAAAACCTATTGTAACTTGTCAGAGTACAATGTGACCAATTTGAATAGAAAAAGAAACAGTAAATGTTCCTTAGATGGCCTTAATTTCAAGGAAAACTACATTTCATAAGTTTTCATGCAGCTCATCTTTTAGTGCTTGACGAGCTAGAATAAAGGATTTCTGTTTTTATTACTTAACACAAGTGTTGATTTTTTTGTCAAATTGCACTAAAACCAATGAGGGTCAATAAGGGGAATCTGTAGGACCCCAAAACAACAAGTTTTTTGTACAGCCTTTTCAAAACACAATCTTGTGTTGAAACTTTGCGTGTGCATTTATGACCCCAAAATGAGTAATATTCACCTAACTTCAAGAATAAAGAAACCACTAGTTTTGTATTAGTATTTTGAGCAGTTTGGAAACCGCACTGCAACACAACAAAACAAGAGTGTTTTAAAAACAGTACAAAATATGATCAATGCTAAATAACACATTTATGGCCATATTAAGAAACCATAACATTGTTGTTGCAGAATCCTGATGTATGCATGATTATGGAGCACAAACTATTTACACTCCTCGTTTTGATCGGTGGGTTCTCTTCAATGCATGTGTTAATGGGATTATTTGACAGTATGTTTTGTGATTTATTGACTACTGTTAGGTGTCTTTCTAGGTTTTTCCACCTCACCGGTCCTTCAGCAGTCTATGAACATGTACTATTTTGTGTCAGAGTTAAAAACATTTGCTGAAGCCCAGCTGTACTGCAGAGAGTTGTACACAGATCTGGCCTTGATTGAAAACCCGGACGATCTGGACACGCTTCAGACCGGTCAGGTCACATACACAGGTGCATGGATCGGTCTGATGGAAACCAGTGTTTTTTACTGGCACTGGGCTCTGGCAGACAGGCGCCTTTATAAAGATGGAGAGATGAAATACAGAAACTGGGCACCATTCGAGCCAGACAATGGAGTGTATCAAAACTGTGTCATCATGAATTACAAAGGACAGTTTGAGAACACCAACTGCCTCGACCCCTTCAACTTCATTTGCTATGACGGTGGGTAATACTGGAAAATTACATCATGACTTTTCAAGGCTGAAGCAAAATCAGGCAGGAAGAACATAAATAAAGAGCCTAAATGTAAATGAGTTAAACACACACTTGAGGCAAAATAGATTTTTTTTAAATAAATAATACTATATATACTACTACATATATACAAAAAAATAATATAAACTACACTAAAAAGTCATTATTTTAAAGTAAAGTAACTAATGGACATTAAAACACTGTTGCAAACGTTTTTGTTTAAAGTTATAAACTTAAACTAAATTTAACTAAACAGACAATAAAACAATTGACATCTTAAATTAGTGTTTAATCTGGTTAAAGCTTTAGTAACAAATACTGTCAATTAGCTGAAATAAAACATTTTTATATTTATTCCGGTTAAAGGTCCCATATTGTACACCTTTTTAGAGTTTTATTTACCGTGTTAATGTCTTTAAGAATGTACAAGAAGATCTCAATATATGTTTAAACAGCCTCTCTCTCAGGAGCTTTGTCAAAAACAGGTGGATTTTGTTTTGTCAAATTCATATTCATGAGCCTCTCTTCTGCTTGGCATGTTTTTTCCGAGTGACACGCGTGACGCCATTCAAATGTAATAATGACACAATTATGTCATAGCGATAGCTGAATGCAAAATTAGGAGAAGACAGAGGAGGCCCATTCCAAACAACGCAGATGTTGCGTGCCTTAAATTAGAAATAAGATCACATACCTGATGCCACTGACCGGCAAAAACCTGATGACCGCTGTGGTCAAACATGATAAAACGAGTGGAGTAGACTGGACGGAAACAATCGTCAAAAAATGCTTAAGTTGCCACACTTCTTATCAGAAAAGTTTGTCAATAAAGTGTTGTGTTTCATTGTTATGGACTCCTCTAAAGTTTTATTGCATCTCACGACTATGTTGTTTATGAAATACTGTCTGTATCCATGTGTGTAAAACGACTAACTGATGATTTACATATAATCATGTGTAATTGTATATGCAGAGAAACCAGACTCAGTTGAGGGCTAGTTCTCCTCTGACCATCATGACTAGATAGACACGACACGTTAGATGTGATTGACCTCATAGTAACAATCCTTGGAGTGAGCGTGTAGCGTCTCAGGTCTGTCGATCTGGTTTTGTCTGTTCAAGTTAACCTTTCGGATTTCTGAAGTCACAGCAACCCAAATTTCAGATTTGACAATATGGGACCTTTACGATTTATTTTATAAATTTACTTTTTTTAATTTAAAGTTTTTAGTTAACTATAAAAACCGAAGTATGTAATACGGTCTGCTGTCCTGCATCTTTTGCTGCTCTTTTCTGTTATCTATAGCAAAGAGTTCTGGGCAGAGATACATCTACATCAGCTTTCTCTACATCTGGAGAGAAGCCCAGCGCTACTGCAGACTGTATTACACCGATCTGGTCAGCGTGAGGAACCTGGACGAGAACAATCAGATTATGGATCTGATTCCCCCGCTGGGATTCGCATACATCGGCCTGTTCGCAGATGATTTCGACTGGTCCGACGGCAGCAAGTCGTCCTTCAGAAACTGGGATTTGCTTCAGCCAGATTTTTTTGGAGAATGTGTTGCATTAATGGACAACAAATTTTGGAAAACGGAGCTCTGTGGAAAACTGAAGCCATTTTTCTGCTACCGGAGTGAGTGCTTGACATTTACAAACTCAGCTGACACTAATCAGTATTAGTATTATATGCAATATCTTAAATGTTAAGCAATGATCACAATCAGTAATTGCTAGTGAATTTCACAAATAATTGCTTAATAAACAAGTAAAATGTTATCATTAAAATATAAATAGTAATTTATTGTAAAACTAACTAATAATCTTTGATTACAAACACAGTTAAACTGATCTCAGTATTGAATATTTTCAGTCAATACTATAGGCTGTAATGTTTGGTTCAGGTGCAGCTGGTATAAAGAGACAGATCCTGCGGCTGGAGGTGAAGTCTGCTCTGAATGTCAATGATCCGGATATGCAGACGTCTATTTTAGCGGAGGTGAGAGACTTAAGTTCTCTCATAACACAAACCTGCTTAATTATGCATATGTATGGAAACTGAACGGTGTGTTGAACCGAGTGTGTTTTGGTCGTCAGATCCAGCAGAGACTGCAGAAAATGGGAGTGACAAACATCACCAAGCTGGAATGGAGAGCAGAAGAAAACAGGATGGTTTTTCAGAAGAAAGAGTAAAATAAGTTTGAAGCAGAAGAGATGAGCTCCTGTGGTAATGATGCATCACACCTGCATTAGACCAACCTCACAGACACTGTACTCAAGAACTGAAATAAACAAAACACTGGTCATATTTTTATTCACTGAGCACCAGAAAATAAATATCAATTACGGTATTGGTGCCTCTCTGTTTTGTTATACTTATATGAATATTTCAGAAAAAAAAAAAATATGAAATTAGATTATAAGGCTTATAATATTTAAAATAAAAAATGTGTTGTATTATGATTTGTGGTTATGGTTGATTTTTGTATTAAAGTAAATATGCTATGTTTTTTGTGTTCAGATTAGTGTTATTTTACCATTATATATATAATTATTACAATATTTATATCTTTGTTTTATTTTCAGATTTCATATAATTTTTTTGTTTAAGATCTAGTAATTTTGTGCATTTGCCATTATTATTATTATTATAAACGTGTACAAAAGGTTGGTTTTGTTTTATTTAGTATATTAGTTGGATAGTTTAGTTTATTATAGTTTTTTTGTATATACAGTACTTAGCATTGTTTTACATGTTCTTCAGACACTGGCATTGTGCAGGCTGCATTCCCCATAGCTGAGCATTGAGTTCCCTACAAGGGGAATTCATTTTCTACTCAGGATATTGCCAGTTTGTTAGCTCATCTCCCCCAGTTAAGGTCTAATGAGTCCTCCAGATGGAGCTATTCTGATCGTTTGCTGCTTGAACTCAGCTATGCAAAGCAGTTCTCTACCTGAGGGTCTTCATCAGCTGTATTTGCATACGGCTGGAGTTCGAGCCTAAAGGTAAGCAGATCTTCAGGAGCAGGACTGAAAAAACATCATCTGACCGTTTCAGCTTCCAGCATACTGTTCATGCAAGTCTTCATTCATGGAAATGAACTACAAGTCCGGCACACTGCATACACTGCAGTGGAACTCTATAATGCAATGCATTCGACCCGACCTTATATTTCCAGGGAGAAGGCCTGTGTAAACCACAAGTTTTTCGATCTTTTCTTGATGTCCTTATCTCACTATTTCATTAGACTTTTAATATTTTTAGTACTTCTAAGTAGACAGAATAGCAGACTCTCAAATTGAGTATAGTTTGGAGGCATTTTTCTTTCTTTTCTTTTGTTTAGTTTGTTTTTCGTCCTCTAAGGCAGAGGCAATGGCTCAAAGTACTGAGCACCCAGATGGTGCTGACTGAGGGTGAACTGAGGAACTAACAGCCACCTGCGGAGATGAACTGGTTGGTTTTAAGGAAAGAGGTGGGAGTGGAAAGCTGAGCACAGAAGAACGGGTGCTGGGCGGAACCAGCAGAGACATGGAACACTCCGGAGCATTGGGTATTACCTCCCCAAACCAGTTTAATAAATCCAATTGGAAAAAGTCCAAACGTTCCTAATAATAATTCTGTCCAGAGGCCAGTTGCAGCTCACCCTCTGTAGCGGGAGTGTGGGCAGGGCTTCCCTTCAATCCCTCAATCTCTGCAAGGACTCCCACAGTGTCTCCGGTGTCACCGGCTCACGTAGCAGGTATTATTTGAATGTGTGCTTTGTGCTACCCTTTGCTCCTGGATTCTATCTGTTTTTACTTTGTGGATTATATTAAAAGACTGTTTCACGAGTTCGCACTTCCTCATAGTAAATGTATAAAGCAGGTTTGGCGTGCGTTTCGGGAGCTCGGTGGACTCCTCTTGCCCCCCGCGAATTAGGCGGAGAGGGATGTGAAGCTAGATGAGGAAGGCAAGTAAACAAGGATATTTAAGGCGGAGGCAGACGAACCGGATTGGATAAGGATTACTAGGATGATTAGAGATCATTCAGAACCAGCTGTGGCTAGTGTTCATGTGTGCTCATCCCGAAACTATGTTTACAAAAATCCCTTATTGGAATACTCCTGAGTTGTGCACTTTGACTAACACTACTCATTACACTTGTTACATTTGTTACATGTACTTAGTATAATAACAAACTCTCTTCCAATAAATTATGCATAATTACATGCAAGTAACCCTTAACCAAACCATAATCATAACCATATAGTAAGTTCTTGTAGTTAATTAACTTTACTCAGAATAAACGTATAATTACAGTGTAACAGGGAAACTATAAAAAGTGCAACATGTAGTTACAAGCAGTAGCTTTTACTGCACAGCAAACACCTCAAATAACCCAGCCAACTGTGAAAAATTTCCACTCTGACCAGACAGATTTCCACCCTGACCTTTAAAGGACACTTTATTCAAAGACAAGAAGCAAATATTGTCTAATCGGGCCAAACCAGATGAGTTAGGCAAATGTCAATCCAAATTAACCAGTCAATCCAAAATATGCTGATAACACTGCATTATTCTGATGAACTACATCATTTGTAACAATGTCTGTCTGTTTTGATTGAACACAAATCTACAGCTACCCAAGTATTTCTTCATCCCAGTCCTTGTGTATGCCCGCTCTGCATAGTGTGCATGTTTCTCTTTATAATCAGTTCGTTAGAATTGAGCTCTTTGCATGTATTGTGTTCCGAGTGACATGGTCTCTATATCGTGTTTATTGCTCCCTACTCCCTGAACAGATGAAATCCATTAAGGTTTACTTCACTTCAATCAAGGATTTGCCTTGGGCAACGTCTTCATACATGGACAAGCATGCCATAAATATAAAGCAATGTAAATAAATACAATTTAAACGCACATTTCTCACACTTCAATGCACTTTAAATGGAGCATATACATTAGTTTCAAACTGGAATCATGACGGAATATCCTTTGATGTTCACTTCGAAAAGAACAAATGTCTGAAGTGATAAGAGAAGTAGTTTACTTTTTAGAAATGTTTATTATTTTCCAGATCAAACTAGAGCAGAACGCATGATGAGTAGGGATGGACGGGAAGACAAAACACAACAGCTGTGGATGAACTTGGCCGATAACTGAAACAATTTTTCATTTTACTCAAAAAGAATAATGATACTGAATTTATTAAAACACAAGCCAAATTGTCCAAATTTATGCAAATGAAAGTAATGTGATCTCAGAATTATAAACTACTTCCATGAAGGCACACCATTTATCATACGGAAGAAAACCAACCAAACAACACGAGCTGATTTTATTAATGTTTTACTCCAATTATTTGTCTGTAATTAATTTAAATCCACTTATTACAGCTTAGTTTAAAGCGTTTTTGTTTTCTTGAATGGCTTTTATATTGTTACCATAAACTTTATAGTAATAATATGTTTATAATTTTAAATGATATAATATAATATCTCTTTATATAAAATTTTAATATTTAGTTGTTTCTGTACTCTGTGTAAAACTCAGTAAAGAAGTAAAATTTGGCATGATCTGAAAACATACTCTTCTAATCTCAAACATATAATACATTTACAAAAATACAGCTGACCTGAAGGAACAAGAAACACATTTCTAATGTTCTGCATATCCAAACATCATTAAAAATGTATATCTGACCAAAAATTTTGTGATTTTATCCGGTGCACAATATAAATGGTAAGTCAGATCAAATGGATTTTCAGAATAAAAACACCTGCAAATGTTTCTACATGAAGTACAGTGAGTGTCCAAAGATGATCCACCAAATCACACCTGGAGGAGGAACTGCAAAAACAATACAGGACACAATTTGCATATCTGACTGTAAAATTCCCTTCTTAACCCAATGAACCCATTTAAAGAGCACAAAATTGGGAGCCTATGAGACATTCTAATAACTCACTGAATGTAGATCAGCACTTCATCAGCTCACTCTCAGAGCAGTTCAACAGGTTAGTGCTATTCATTTATAAGGGATGAATTATAATTATGCTGTATATTGAAAAGCATGATGTTGGTCATGAAAATTACATTAGAATATTTGTTAATTTGATGTATTTATGTTTTTTTTCTTTTTTAATCTACTGTTATGGGTATGATTTATCTGTTGTTAGACTTGCCACTTCACTGCATTGTTTTCTTACATTTTAATAATTTGGCTGAAAAAAAAACTCAAAATAGTCACAGTCACTTATGCATATACATATAACCTAAATAAATAAATAATTATGTCAACTTTTTTTGTTTTTTTTCCCAGCAACTAAAACCAAAGTGATGGACCAGATTTTGCTTCATCTGCTTTTCCTTTCAGGTAAAACATTAAAAACTCTAAAATAACATTTAAAAAACTTAGAATATGTAGCAAGATTATAAGAGAAACTGGACCAGATTAGCATATTCTCACTGTTTTACATACATGAGTATTATAACAAAATATGATAAATCTTTGTAGACACAAGTGAGACAAAGTCAAGTCAATAATCAATGTATATTTATGCAAGCATCTGCACCAGAAAACCAAAGAAATATGACTTCTATCCAAAAATCTATCCAGACAAGGTCTGAAATTATTGGCTAATTATTCTGAAGATTAACCTTGTAATAAACAAACTTATGTGAACAATAATATAGCTTGCTTTCATTTAAAAGAAAAGCTTTTAAAATAAATTAACCTAATAAAACTGGATATAGATAGTATTATTGATACTGTAAGCATTAAGTTGTAAGGAAAGGACGTGACATGTGGCCAGGTATGGTTTCCCATACTAGGAATTTGCGCTCTACGTTTAACCCATCCACACACACAGCAGAGAGAAGTGAACAACAACACACACTTATTTTATCACTTATGATGTTGATTAATGGCAACAACAACAGCAGTGATATTAATGCAGATGGACATTTTAACCAGCAGAGGACATCAATGCACTTTGACAGTCTTTATTTTTTATCACTTTTTAGTCTTTATTTAATCTCATCCAAACTATATTTAAATGAATACCATAATTTGACCAATGCATTGGTCAAATTTGGGACAAATAAAGCCAGCTAATTTCAGACAATTTAATCTTCAAGAAGGAAAAAGAATAAAAAGACTGTATTCTCTTGCAGGACTGCTGTCATTAACTCTGTGTATGCAACCAGAGTATATTCTGATAATGCAGCCTGTAACGTGGGAAACTGCACAGATTTACTGCAGGACACACCATACTGACCTGGCCACCGTTCAGAGTAATGAAAACTGGACCCGTCTGCAAGAAGCTGCAGATGAACAATCCTTTTCTGGCTTTGCCTGGTTTGGACTGTACAACGATATCAACGGCTGGCGCTGGTCCTACAACGAGGAGAGCCCTGTGTTTCAGTCCTGGGCTATAGGTCAGCCAAATAATTATGGTTTGGGAGAGGAGTGCGTTGGGATATATAATAGTGGAAACTGGTATGATTTCTACTGCACCGACTCAAGATATTTTGTTTGTTATGATGGTGAGAAACATGTATAATTACTCTTTATGCTTAGATGTACAGGGTTGGGAGGGTTACTTTTAAAATGTATTCCATTATGGTTACAAATTACTTAATAATTAATTAAATTACTATATAATTAATGTAAAAAGTATTAAGTAAAGTCATTCCAGTACCGCAATATAAAACAAATGTAATCTAATTACGTATTTCATTTATGCTTTTTAAAGACAAAATAACAGAAATTTAAGGACTTGAAAAGCATAATTTTGCAGTTTATCTTTGATTTCCAGAAAACTGTTGGTAAGTGAAAATCATGGCTAAAACCAAGCAGTGTGATTTAATATTAGTTTCACGCCATCACTGGGATCAGTCACTGGCACACGCCATTCCAAATTCCCAGATCAGTTCCCAGCACTCGTTCCCTGTCCCCTAATAATTGATTAGACTCACCTGTGGCACCTAGTTTCCTGCCTTGGATAAAAGCCTCAGCAAACAGTTGCTCTACGGCTGAGCTTGAGGTAACGTTGCTGTACTACCTATGTTGATCTTCACCTCTCCTCGTCCACGAAAGCCTGGTTGGATTCCTTGCCTGAGATCTGTCTATGTCCGTAATATTCACTCACCTGCACCGAGCACCATAAGAGCCCTGTAAAAGACCTGTAAAAGACTGTTTTTGTTTCTCACCTTTGCATTCAGGAGAAGTTTTAAAGCGAGGAGATTGCTAAAGACTGTGAATTACTTACTGTGTTACTTTTACTTTTGCGCAGCCAGCTCCCAAGGCTTGATGATTACTTGTGTTTTATAAATAAAACGGTTGATTGTCTTACCTCCTGTCTCTCGTCCCTCACAGAGCATTACAGAAACTCAGCCCATAACCGAAAATGGATTTGGCTTTTCTTCAGACCCGCACCCTGGATGGCCGTCCTATTGAAGAGTATGTGGAGGAATTTGGGGAGTCTTACCCTCTAGTGGCCGGAGCGAAGCGACACAGAAGAGGCTATTCTGGTTGGAGCTGGGTGAAGCTCCAGGGTTTCCCTCACCGATTATCAGGGCTCACTCATCCAGCTCATAGACCAGGCCTTATGTCTGGGAGGTTCCACACTAACAGTAGGGCCGGACCCGATCCAGTTCCTCAACCACTGCTCGTAGACTCATTCTCGAATCCAGTCCCAAAGTGTCAGCCAGTAGAACCGTTTCCAAAACTAGTCTTAGAGGACCAGCCAGGAGTGCCAGTTACCCAAGCCAACAGTTTGGGAACAAAAATTCTCAATCCAGCCATGCAGACGGTAAGATCCCTAAAAATCCAGTCAGTCAGTCTTAGCCAGTAGAGCCATACCCGATTTCAGTCCCAAGGTGTCAGTCATTAAAGCCGTTCCCGAGTCCAGTTCCTGAGTCATGGCCAGGAGAGCTGTTCCCGAGTCCAACCCCTGAATTATGGCCAGGAGAGCCGTTCCAGATTCCAGTTCCCGCTTTACGGTCAGGAGAGCCATTCCCAAGTCAAGTCCCTGAATTACGGACAGAAGAGCTGTTCCCGATTCCAGTTCCTGAATTACAGCCAGGAGAGCCGTTCCCAAGTCAAGTACCTTTTTTACGCCCAGGAGGGCCGATCCTGATTCCAATCCGGTCAGAGGGGTCGATTCAGAATTCAGTTCCTGGTTCACAACCAATGTCAAATAATGCTTTGTAAAATGAACATCATGCTTGGGCAGAACGCCTTCTATAACCATGCCCTCCTAACCGTTAGTATGCCAAAAGTAGGAAATGGAGAGTATGAGTGATAAAATAAAACCCCACCCTCCATTTAAAGAAAATAAATAAATTTACTGAAATACAGTCGGCAACAACTTCCGATTCACATGGACCTTAAATCATGCTTGCAGCAACATTTTTAGAAATTATATATGTATATATATAGAGTACAGGCCAAAAGTTTGGACACACCTTCTCATTCAATGTGTTTTCTTAATTTTCATAACCATTTACATGGTAAATTCTCACTGAAGCTCAACTGCATGCTCATCTTCCTCATCGGGGTCTTGACCTGACTCCAGCTCGTCACCGTAACGGACTTGAGTGGGCAAATGCTCACATTCGATGGCGTCTGGCACGTTGGAGAGGTGTTCTCTTCACGGATGAATCTTGGTTTACATTGTTCAGGGCAGATGGCAGACAGCGTGTGTGGCATCGCACGCAAAAAGCCTCATGTTCGTTTTATCTGGAAACTGCAGCAATTCGTATGTATAGGTATGTTTTTTTTCAGTTTTGCAGAAATGTTATGAAGAGGCACGTATTTCCAAAGAGCCTAGGTTGAACGTGTGTATATTAGAAAACATAACAGTTTGCAGTTTATTTTCTCATCATCTGAGGCCATTTTGAGAATTCAATCAGCAACAGCCACACTTCCTCTTCTCATGAGAGACATGAGATGCAGCGCTAAATGGTCTTTCGCTGCCGGTGCTTGTAATGATTGTAGCATCGTTCTCTGACAAATGCTTTTACACTGGCCACATGTTTGCTGCATTAGCGCGCAATATTTGATCACATCACGTCATTGGTCGGCATAATTTATTCCGTCTTTTCGGTTATTCAGCCAGACACCAAAATAGCAACAAAAAGCTCCTCCTCAGCCTCACGTCTGCCTTCCACCATGCTTGTTTTCACTCCGCACATAAACAGTGAATTGGTCGCGCACAAAACTACTGTACGTCATAAACTAGACGATATCGTGAGGAGAATTTTCAATGGTACTTAAAAAAATGGCTGTGATTTTAACAGTAAAACACTGTGAAAATGCTACGGGGAAAAATTGTTCAATGGTTAACGATAAATTCCTATAAATTTACAAGGAACTGACATTCCCAGAATTCCCTGCATTGCATTGAATTTGATGTTTTTTCTTTGAAATAACTTTGTTTCTTAGTTTTTTTTTTTCTTATCAGTTACTTTAATTAGGGTTGTGTGTCACATGTTAATGTTGTTAAATGAATGTTTATGGCATATTTGAATTTAACCCTCTGGAGTCTGAGGTGATTTTGGGGACGCTGAGATGTTTGGACATGCTCTGTATTTGTGGTAATTTCAGCTACTTATATCATATTATTGACCAACATATAATTGTTTTGTATAGAGCAGAAAATGTGTATTTCCAAGCTAGATATTAACATTGAATCAGTTAATGAAATTACGGTATTTAACTGTAAATTTAACTTAAAACCATTAAACCTAAAACGTTGTTACCATATTTTTTACAGTCACAATCTGGCCACCACTGCTGCCAGTTTTTCACCATAAATTTTACGGATTTTTTATCGCCCATCCCTAAAAGCTTTGTTGAGTAAAAAACTGTTTTGAATTGAGAGTAATTAAAATTGTACTAATAAAGATACATTTAAACATTTCTATCTTTTCTCCAATGTTTATAATACTTGAAAAATAACCAATATAAACAATTTCTATCTGCTATTCAAAATATTCACGCATTAATTTAAAAGTTGTAGGACTTAAAGTTATCAAAGTTATTGAATTGATGCATACTCGATGCGAGCACTGCCTATTGCTTGATTTTATGTTTGTGAATGTTATATTTGTGTGGTGGAATCTGTAGGTAGCTCTGTCAGAGACACAGAACACATTGGTAAACGCACTGTATGCAGATTTTAAGGAAAGTGTGCATCCCTTTCACGCTTTTTCAGAACTTTTTTTCCTGGGCACCTTTCTGTGAGAGAGGAGGTTCACAGGATGCTGGGTCAGTGGTGTAACAATCAGTTTAAATGAGGCTAATTGGATTAATAACATTGACTTCATCTTTATTTCCTACAAATTCAAAAGCAATTCAAGAGTTTGCGCTTCCTTAATAATCATCATAAAGCAAATTTGGCGTGCTGTCCGGGGGGGCGAGTCGGGGGAACACCAAGCCCTAGTGGGTTGAACCCTAGCGAGGGCAGGACCTCGGCGTCCGGCTCGTTCCCCGTCTGCCCCGCCCGAAGGAAGGCGCGAGCAGGAAGACTGGAGAAGGGGTGCGCAAAAGTCAAGATGCGGAAGTGAAGAAAACGGGTTTAATTATGCTTGGTAAGAGGGTATGATAGGAAAAGATAATGAGGGAATTGATTAGGCAATGCGGGCCGGCTGTGATTAGTTATCCAGTGCATCCTCCTGAAACTTTGTTATTTGCAAAATATTCACAAGTTATTTCATTTTTTTTTTTTTTTTTTTTTTAATTCTTTCAGTTCTTGACCATCTTGATCTGTCAGTGGTGATGCTGTAGGTTCCCCCTGTGTTTTGGGTGCCTCTGCCTTCTTAAGCTGTTGACAGAGTACAAGTTAGTTTTTTTTACTCTGTTAGTAAAAGCAGTAAAGTTTGGTGGGAGATGTTACCATGGCGAGACATAATTTCGGCGCTCCACTAATTGTGGCTTTTCATAGTCTCAGAGTTGAATAAACTAACATAATTTAGCCATTCTGAAACCAAAAACTCTTTTTTTTTTTTATTTTTTTTTTTTTTTTTATATATTTCAACTCAGAAAGTCAACTCCGAGTTCAAGTTTAAAAGAGTTAATTGAACTTCCTTATTGAAACAGGTCTCTGGAGTGTGGGGTTCTCAGCTATTTCTTTTTTTTTTTTTTAATTTCTTTTTTTTATTATTATTTGTTCTCAGCGATATGCTTGTTGTATTTCCACAAGTTTTGACATGGTTTATAGTCTCTTTATTGTTTGTTAATGATTTCTTAATAAATCTGCAACTTCTAAAGTGTCACGTTTCACTTCGTCAGACCCAAACCAGTGCAGAAAGGTTCTCTGGTGCTGACTGAATGTCAGTCTTGCTGGTGCAACAGATTTTTCAAAGTTGCTGTGGACAAAAGGAAACTCAGAATACTGTATTTCTGTCAGACACTCGAACCAACTTGAACAATAAGTAGCTTTGAAGCATGTCTATAAGAAACTTCTCTGTTGTGTTTAATTGCAGGCAATGAGTTTGGCCATCCGGAATGGCTGGATTTTCCCAGAGTCGGCAACAATGAGAGTTATCATTACGCCCGCCGGCAGTTTAACCTCGTGGACATGGAGCACCTGCGTTACCAGCAGCTGTACGCTTTCGACCGAGACATGAACCGCACGGAGGACAAGTACGGATGGTTGGCTGCTCCCCCGGTGAGAGAGAAATACCTTGTCTTTCTTCTCAGTTCCAGTAAATATTAGTTTCTGTTCTTTCTTTATCAGATAAACTCTTGTGCGTATAACCAAGAGTTTGGCTTGCTTTTTATCTCTCTCTCATTCCGTCTTTATGTACAGCATAAAAGTGTTTTTTTATTTGTCACTTGAACATCTGCCATTTCATCAGTCCCTAACCAACCCTGCAATCTCATTACTCAGGTGCTTTTTAAACAAATTTTCGCTCTGCCATATGGACAATCCGTATATGAATTATTAGCTGAGGAATACAATCCGGCTTGTCGATGTGATTCAGAGTTATGAACGGACTGATTTACTGCTACCGGCCGTGAAGGAGTGAAAGATGGAAGGAAGCAGCAGCTTGTCTTTAAAGAATGTTCCAGATGATTACAACAAACTCTACTGACAGGATCTAAGTCACGATAATGCACTTAGAGTTGGACAAGACATTTAGAGGATTTTACCAAAAAAAGCGAAGCTTGTATTATTCTATATAAAACGTACGAAACATTCGTCCTTTTAAAGTGGAACTACTATAGTTGATGGTTGAATTCAGTGTGATTTGAAGTTTCTCTGAATGATTCAATCTCATTTCTTTCTGCTGGCCTTGAACATAGGCTTTACTTACGAAAATTATTATTTTATTTATTTATTTTAAAAGTATTATTTAGATACAAACTACTTTAAAATAGTTTGAATGAGCTTCAATTTTTTTATATTTTTATATTTCATTTAAAAAAATGTTTGCGTTTATTTACTGTAGTTCGTTAGTTAGTTAGTTCTATTTTATTTCACGCAGTCTGATCAAATGGGGGCATTCGGATAGTTCCAGATAGATAGGTAATGGTACATGCTACTAATAATAGTAATGTAATTAATGGCATGTTCTCAGTAACTAATTATAAGCACGCTGTAAAGACATTATCCAGTATGTTTACATCCATTTACATCAAACATAAACACAACACAATTAAGTGCAAAATTCTAAATACATTGTGTGTGTGTGTGTGTGTGTGTGTGTGTATGTGTGTTATAAATAGTTATAAGTACAATACATTGTTTTGATTTGTACTGATTTATTTATTGTGGTTTCTTAATTTATTATTATTAGTAGTAGTAGTAGTATTTAGGGATGCACCGAAATTTCGGCTGCCGAAAATTTTCGGCCGAAATAGCATTATCGGTTTCTGCCGAAACGTAAGAAAGCGCCGAAAATAAAAGCCGAAATTGTCGCCACGCCTCTCCCATCCTCCCGTCTCGTTTGCGCTGTCATTACCCATCAAACACGGAGTATGTCAGCGGTTTGGAAGCACTTCAAAGTTTCAGATGAGGACAGCAAAGTTGCAATATGCATTTGTTCTGCAAAAGTTTCAAGAGGGGGTTCGACAGCAAAGACATTTTCGACTACAGGTTTAATACACCACCTTA
>JAUCMT010000028.1:1642718-1657123 GCA_032357475.1 Enteromius thamalakanensis
TTTTAGTAGAGCAAACAAATCATATTATAGAATGTGCGCGTCTGGTGTGCGATACTTCGAGCTGTCCTAGACGCGGCCTGGCGCGGCGCTTCTCGTTCGGTGTGAGACCCCCTTTAAGCGATAATAATAGTTCTGCCTTCCTTTTTTTTGCGTAAACATTTGTGCGGTGTTTGAAAATAAAACCACTCTGTGATGTAGGAAAGTAGGGGTATGTTTAAAGAAGCTGTTTTATGGAGGCGTGGACAAATCATAACTTTCATAAAGAATATCTCTTTGGTTTTGAAACTTGAATCTTTGCAGCTTCAGGGAACTTATCTGTGCACTAACAGCTTGTAACACTACAAAGAGAAAGGAAAATTTGAGATCGGATCATATGACCCCTTTAATTGTCTATAGAATTACTAACAATTTTCACACCATTAGGTCTTGTTAATTGCCGGTCCAAGTCTTGCTTAATTTCAAAACACTGACTCGTGAGTGAAAGGGTGGTTTTGTTCAATAGATCCAACAAATGAAATGCTCCTACGAGCCACATGTGAGTCTTAAATTACTTGCGCTCAAAGTAATCATGTTCTGTCTGATACAGTAGCAGGTGCTCCGATACTGTAACAAGCATCTATTAAAGCTACATTATTTATAAGCTGTATTATTTTCATACTATTAAACTTGCAGAACGTACTCTGGAAGACCTCAAGGGTTGAAGAGATCTCAAGGCCTTTGACAGAAAATAGCAGCGAAACCCTGAGCTAAATGCATAATTCAGAAAAATTGACTTTGTGATGGTTTAATTTTTTTTATGCATTGATCTTCATAGTGTCAAGGATACAGTAAGTGCTGGAGATTTACTTATAAGTGCTGCTTACTTCATGCAGAAAATATAGTTGTGTTAAAGTATTGTCTTGAGATTTAGGCTTCTCGCTGCATATAAATAAGAATGATAACTAGTAGACGGGTTTATGTTGGGGTTCTGAAGTTGAGTTCACACTTTGTGAAACTGATACTGATATATATATATATATATATATAAATATA
This sequence comes from Enteromius thamalakanensis, assembly GCA_032357475.1. Taxonomy (NCBI): domain Eukaryota; kingdom Metazoa; phylum Chordata; class Actinopteri; order Cypriniformes; family Cyprinidae; genus Enteromius; species Enteromius thamalakanensis. Next base: position 1,643,751 of record JAUCMT010000028.1, read on the forward strand.
TATATATATATATATATCTCAATTTATAATGATCCATTTAATGCACATCCAGAATCAGCATGCTATTTTCTTAAACAGAAGAATACAGCAACAGAATACAAAATAGCCTCAATTTATGACATCAGAGTTAAAATCATTTTAATTAAAGTCATATTTTGTTGTCCTTCTTTTGGTTAAATTCATTTAGGACATCAACCAAAACTTTTTTTTTTTCTTTTTTATTAAACACATTTATTTATTTATCTCTCTCGCTCTGTCTCTCTCTCTCTCTATATATATATAAGAGAAATCAAATATATAAAATACAATAAGAATATAGTACTGTAGTTAGGAAGTCAAATAAAGACCCTCTCATAATATTTATTCATATTATCAATTAAGAGATTTATTTTTATATTTATTTATAAAGGGGAAAAAATCACTTTGTTATAACAAAAACTATTTAAAAATAAAATATTAAATATTAATAAAAAATCTTACATGAAACATACATAACCTTATACTTAAATCTTAAATCAACGTCTTGTGCTGGCGACAAACTGAAATTTAATTTAACTTGAAGCACTGAAATATTTGAAGCCTGTAACAAAATTGCTATTGCTTAAACTAAAATGGCAATGAACTTGAAAATGAAATTATAACACAATATAACTAAATACTATAATAGTTTATCAGCTATAAAATATCACTATAATGCTTAAGATGTAGTGGCTAAAATAATTTAAAGACAGTTGTCCTGTTTAAAGTTCATCCTCTCTACAAACACAGCTGCCACAGTCGCCAAAGCAACGTTTGGACAATTTCATTGCCCTCAATAATATGCATTCAGTTTCATTCAGTTGCATGCAGTAGCTATTTCTGAACACAACACTGCATCTTGGGTCTTGTGGTTCCTAATGATACAGGGCTTCTGATTAGCAGTTGCTCAGAGTTGTTGATTTTTAAAGCACATAGTTTGCAGCACATCCTAATAGCTTATATTTTTAAGCACATGTAAAGTACATTGGGTTCTGCGCAAGCCTTTCTGCTCCCTGTGCAAAAACCTCCTCTTTTATCTCCTCTGGAAGCCCCAGCTGCATTAAGACAGCCTTCATCAATTAAAGCCCCAAAATTACACATTCTCTTTATTCTTTCTTTGCAGCACTTTATTAATTCAGAAAGCTCTATATCGCTTCCCACCCACTTTCTGCCAAACGCAAAGTTTATTTTAACAAGTGTGCGACCAGTAGCACTCCCAGTAGGGAATAAAGCGAGACTTGCAAAGACGACAGGAGCGCTATTTGGCGACGTTTTCACTCTGATATTTGTCTTTTTCTCAGCTCAGAGCTGACACACCTGCATAAGATAGAAATTAATCACTGTGATGGTTGGCAGGTGCCACGGTAAGGTCCCTTTCAGCGCAATTTTTTCTCCATGATTTATTTAAGGACGCAGCTTCAAAGTTGGTGCAAGTGCACGTAAACTTTTCCTCCCTCTTCCCTGTTTCTTCTCTTTAATGGGTCCATCAGCTCACCACCTCTGTTTCTGTGAGTGACAATAAACTCTGGTTTTCCATCTGAAGGCGTTGGGCAGGCTGACAAGCGGTGCGCTCTTAAAGCAACGCATTCGGCAGAATCAGGAATGCGGAGTCAGACTGCGGAGGCGCCGAGCGAGTCAAAAATTCCACCCTTTCACTTTGCAATGATGAACAAATATGAATTTCTTGCCCCCGGCATCAATTTGGTGCGATCGTCGTCTGTGCTTTTTTACGTCTGTTTCCTAAAGTTTTGCATATGAAATGGATTGTTTGAATTCCAGTGATATTCATGAGGCACTAATTACGAAAAAGCTTCCGTATCGCCCCCCTTTTAAGGTTTTCTAAAGCTGACAAGGCTCCAAATTCAGTAAATTAGATCATGAATAATGTCCGGCAGTGAACTTTCTAGTTGTTTAACACATCTCTAAGCGTGTAATAGATTGTAGAGTTTGCAGTGCTGTATCATTATTATTATTTTTTTTATCAACCCTAAAAAGTTTTTTGCTCTCAGAGTTTGCCTTTGAACAAAACTCCCACAATCTCCAGAAAGATTTTAGTTTATAGTGTTTATACGAAACGTTTTGGAAATTGATATTAGTACTACCTGTTACGATTTCTAAAGGAAATGTGAATGAGGTCTAAATTTAACCACTTGCTGTCCTATTTGAAGGCACAATATTCCCTATGAGATTTTATGAAAAATTCTTTCTTAGTTTATTTTTATAATTGAATCGTGTTGTTTCTTTCGTAGAGAACAAAAAAAAGAAGTTAAATAGAATATCCCAGCTGTTCTTTTCCACATAATGCAACTGGAAGGGATATATGCTGTCAGATTTATGGTGTGAATATCAAGCTTCATGACTTGTGTTATAATATTCCAGATTTAAAAAGCTTTGTAAGAGGAATAGATTGGATTACGATCGATATCCCTTGTCTTGCAAATGTAGAGGCCATTTATTTTCATTTTATTGAATTGGGCAGTGTGGACATTGAACTATGAATGTCTCTTTTTGTGTTCAAAAATAGAAAGTCAAACAAATCAGTAAAAAAATAAGATTGCTAAATGACAGAATATAATTTTTTGGTTGAATTATAAGACTAAGATTAGTCTTTCTGGCATATTTTGTCAAAGAAAGGCCTGTTCACACTGAGATATTGGTGCAAAAAAAAGAGCAGCGTGGGATACAAACTTGCAATCCTGACTATATATAATATAGGGATATATAATCACAATTAAGTAGCCTAGCTTCCGTGACTTTAAAGCTCATAGGAGCTTTGCCATACTAGTGCTGCGTCCGAAATCGCATACTACATTTACTACATTTAGTAGGTACTACATTTACAATTTAACGTACTACCCAACCGCTAAAAAGTCCATTCTATATAGTATGAATGAATTTCAGACGTTCTACATCCGCCATATGGATGTTGTCACGTGTCATGCGTCGTCACAAGAAGTCATCAGTTTATTTTGATTGTGTTAAACAAGTGTAATTTAATCAAAGTAAACAACGTTTTCTTCCTGAGGTGCTTACATTGAGTGCTCACATTTTTCAAATATGACGCCTCTGCTCCCGGAGCCTTATGGAATAGGAAAATGTCCATGGTATCCCTACTATAGAATTGGGGCGAAAACAGTAGGTCATCCGGGTACTTCTCGCATACTGAATTTGGAATTCTATGAATTCGGACATACTACTCGCCTTGCATACTGTTTTTCGCGTACTATATTGTAAGCAATTTTAGACGCAGCATAACATGCTCGCGAAATTGAATGTAGCGTCACAGGAAGTATGGGCGGGCCCAGGGTAACAATTAAGAGCTAAAAAGGCAGAATTGCATGATACAAAGTTACAATTCTAACTTTTTTTTCACAGAATTGCGAGATGCAAATGGAAAAAAATTTTAATACACAGAATTGCAAATTCATATCATTTTGACTTTATAACTTGCAATATCAACTTTATATCTTGAATTGTAAGTTTGTATCATGCATTTTTGTGGAAAAAAAAATCTGAATTGTGAGATAAAAAGCTACAATAATTTTTTTATTTTTTTTCAGTGGCAGAAACGGGCTTCAGAGAGAGAATTTTATATATTTTATTTTTATTTCAAAAATAAATGCAAATGTTTCAGTGGTCTGAAATAGCTCAAAATTCTGCTAAAAAATTAATATGATGAAGGAAATGATGTAATAGTAATATAGTATATAGTTAATTTACAAATCAGATATATGCAATCTAATGGTTGTTTACATGCTGATAGTTGCAGTGCAGATAGTTAATAATTTCACATATATTTAGTTAATTTCCTCTATTCATGCTTTAATGAACAATCATTAAGAGTTCAGCTTCACCTGCATGCATGTCAGTCATTTACCAGCATCTCATACTAAATTCTTTTCATTTTCATTTACAAAAAGACACAGATAATTGCCTTCCAAACATTCCCCTACTAGTTGCCTTTTTATCTTAAAGTGATGGATTTAGTAACATATGTTTAAGTGTATCATGTAACCGTTTTATTTATTTTTTTGCTCTCAATCTCTGTGTCCACGCACCATAAATCAGTATCCAGCTGAAGTTTCTTGCTCTGCTTCAGTCGAGGAGCACTTGAAAAGCAGGGATGAGATAAGAGACAGGTGTGTTTAGTCTGCGAGCGTATTCGCCAGAGACCTGTGAACATGGATTTGAGGGGGAGAAGGAGGCAGTGGATTGTTTTGGAGTGTTCTTGTTTTAAGGTTACACAATGTGCCCATCTTCAGAAGGTCATCATAAGACTTCGACGTCTCCCTGAGGCACGTGAACCAAGCTTGTTTTGCGCATGATGTTCACTGATCCGGCTTTGCTTGTCCTTGAAGCAAAAAGAGGCTCGGCACAATGAGAACAATAAACCTCATGTTCCGTCAAGGCCCTCAAACACCTGCTATATGCCTTCTGCCAGCTTTTACAACAAACCTTGAAATGCTGTAATTTTTCAAAAAGTGGTTTTTGAATATTTGACAGTCTGAAAAAACAAAACTTCAACTAAAATTGTGCTTTGATACTTAAATGTCATCCCATTATGTAACAAAATGTCAATTTATTGAAGCAACCACAGACGTAGTTCGTTAAATTAACTATAAAAACGATTTTTTTTTCCGCAGTTTCCCGAATAGGGTTTAAGACTAGTCCTAGATTAAAATAAATGTTAAGAGCTGTCTAAACTGGAAAAAGCTTAAAATACATTTGGTCTTAAAATGCTCACAGATATAAACAACATGTTTCTAAAAATTCTTAAATGTCCTAAATTAGCAAAGGTCTAGTCCTGGCTTAATATAATCCCTATCCGGGAAACCGGCCCTAAATGTCTAACGCTGGTGCAGAATTTCCCATCAAAATTTAATTTAATCTTGCTATTCGTGGATGGCTGTTACGCGGCGTTAGTTACGTCAGGAAAATGGACTGAATTGTATGAATAAAGCATATATAATGAGCCTAATTTGCATAGAAAAGAGTGAGTTTAGTGCTGAAAAAATGGCAGTGATTTTAAATGCAGTGCAGAGCACATTTAGCACAAAATAGCAGCATGGAGACTTCAGAATATTTACATTTTTCCACTAAAATTTTGTACGCAACATTGTCTAGTGAACAAATAATTAGTATTATATTGTGAGTTTTTTATTATATTTGTGTATATACGCTAGCTGTGTGGCGATAAGGAAAGAATATTCAAGTTTTTGCACTACAATTTTGTATGTAACATTGTTTAGTGAACAAATAATAATTTTATATTGTGAATTTTGTATTTTATATGTATATATACAGCTCTTTAACAAAGACTGGAATGAAATGGCAGTGGTCTCTTATTTTTTCCCAGAGCTGTATATATATATATATATATATATATATACACACACATACATTTCTCTGTTTGTTTGTTTTAGGCTTTTATTTTCATTTTCATTTTAAACTACCAATATATAATATGCTATTTATTCATTTTTTATAACAGTAGTTACAAATACACCTGTAAACTAAATATACAACGGTTCATATGTTAGCTCAAAGCCATTAAATAACATTAATAGATTAAACTTCTGATTTTAATAATGTATTGGTAAACATTAACTTTGATTATTAATTGCTTATTAATAACTAATGCAGTTAGTTAATCATAACAAATGGAACCTTATTGTAAAGTGTAGCATAAAATACGTTTGCATAAATGAAATAGTGCACATCCTTTTAACTTTTAAAATACCTTAGTTTTTTCTTTGTTAGTAATCAGGGCAGTCTCCTTAACATTTGAGTCTCTGTGTCTTCAGAAAATACCAAAATAAATCATTAAAAATAATATGCTTGATGTGCTTGCCTGTGTGAATTGAATTTTTAATTCAGGCCCAATTTCTGAATAAATGAATAGTTAAGCTTCATGTCACTGGCCCAACCATCCTATTAATCCAAATGCAATTAATACCAATTGTATCTTGATTAAGTTCGAGTCCGAACCTTTGATCCTCATTGCGCATTCTCCACTGCACATTTAATCAAACACATCTATATTTAAAAGCCAGAATCTAATTTGAAATGATCCCATTTTATTAACGGGCGTCATATTGCATCGGTTGCAATAATCAGCATGTGTGTGGCGTGCTGTAACAATGACATCAGAGACCTCTGCTGTTCTTTGTTAGCCGATTAATCCGCCATTTGTCACCATTGTTTTAAGCGGCTCTGGAAAGTAAATGTTGTTGACACACGGCGGTACTTTTAGTCTCGGCAGGTGCGGTGATTCACTCTCGGCAGCGGTGCGCTGCGGTTCTGTCTCTCCCCGCCGAGTGTGTTTAATTAGTCACCGATGTTGGTTGTCAGTGTTTCGGCAGCAAGTCGTTGACTCCCGTGGCGCTCCGCCGGTGGAGGAATTCACAGCGAGCAAACATGTTCGGAGGTGTTCTCGTTAGGCGAGGGAGGAGATATTGAAAAGCGAGTCCTGAGGGAGGCTTTCTTACAGAGGAACAACGCTTGATCAGCAGCAGACATGGGTCAGGGATCCACCACTGCTGTGTGCTGTTCAGGTTTAGTGCAGGAGAAACATGTTTCTGTGAAATGGAATGGAATGGTTACATCATGTGTCCATCTACACCGTTCCAAATCTTTGCAGTCCACTGATAACCATAGAAACCAGGTGGTCACGAGAAAGTCACGTGATGCTTTTAAATAGTCATTCATACAAACACTAAACATCATCATGGTAACACATATGAAACTGATTTAATGCAATACACTTTAATTTAACACTATTTAAAGAACACTAATTAAATTACAATATCAAACACATAACCCTAACGTAAAAAAAAAAAAATTAAGATGTAATGCAGGGATTTCGATGCATGTCTCTTACGTTTATTTACTGTAAATTATACAGCTTTTTCGACTTCCAAAAACAGTATACTACTGTAAAATGACATGTAATGTTCTGTACAGTTTTTTTTTTATTTTATTTTTTTTATCATATGTACAGGTAGTAAGGGAACTTACCATTATCCACTTTAATAGGTCTTAACTGTAGTATTTTATGCTATTTTACCTTTACTTATTTTACCATTTTCATAGCCTACTTCAAAATTTCATATATATATATATTTATTTATTTATTTAATTTGATTTATTTATTTTATTTTATTTGTTTTCTAACAAATTTAGTATTTAGCATTTTTTCAGGCAATTCATTTAACATTTTAATAATTGGATATATTTATTTATTTAAACAAAATACATGTACTGTGCAGTTCATACTAACATTCTGTTATGGCATGTGTTTAATTTAATATTTTGGGAGGCATAAAGTCAGAAATGCCATGCTATGTGATATAAGCTGATTTCATAAAAGCTGACTGGCGTGTAAAAAAAGAAATTATAAACATTTGTTATTTCTTTGGAAAAGGCTGGGAAGCTATTTTTGTTCTTTCAAATATTATTCAAATATTCATATTTTCTCAAACGTTAGTCCTCCAAATTGAAGTTATGTGCAACCAGCATGCAAAGACATGCAGGGAAAACTAAAACTATATTATATCATAGAAAGGACCACCGGAAACCATTGTGACTGTCAAGGTGTTTAAATATTTTAAGTGCATCAAATAATTTGATTCTTATTATGAAAGGGTTATGTTTCCTCAGGTTGTAAAACGCCATGCCATGTGACTCCCCAAAAACCGATATCATTATTCATTTGTAATATTTTTACCAAAAAAAACACAAATAAGAAAAAGTATGTGAATGGTAATAATTATATTTTATTTATTACCATTTATTTTATTAAATGTATAATTTAAATCTTGAAAAAACATCAGAGACCAGCATGAATACAAAGATTACATTTAAAATATATTTTACCCATTTATTTCTTTATTATTTATTTCTATCATTACTGCATTTAGTGTTGTCAAAATCATTTAATATATTTCAACTTTTCATATATATCTGCTGTCTGCTGAAACACAAGCAGCAATTTACTCTCTAACTATTCAGTGAAGGTCTTTCGTTATAAAATAATGTTTTCTCTTTCTCATTTTTTTTCTTCCCGCTTATTTTTGGAATTGCTATTTTTAATATATCAGTGTACTTTTCATTTTTATTTATTTTTTATTCTGCACATTTCTGAAAAATGAAAATAATAACTGCGGTCTAACTTTCACTTGAAGCTTTTTTTTTCCTACTTCACATTCCACAGTACTTTAGACACTTACATTTCTTCATGTTTCTCATTGTTTCTGAATATTCTACACTGCCTCAAACAAATGCTGAGTCTCTTTGATCTCTTTCTGTCTTTGGCTGTCCCACTCTCTCAGGTTTACATTCCCTGCAGAACCGCTATTGTTCTGGCCAACGAGGAAATCGATTACTGCTACTGAAACACAATCAGCGATTCACCACGAGATGGAAACCCAGCACACTTCTGTGACTCAACCTACCTCCATTCACCATCATCCTTTAAAAAAAACACACATTTTCCCGAGAATTGAGTACAAGATGTTATGCATACCTTTTATCCCATTTCTGCTCAAGTCCTTGTTCACAGATTATTAATTGTCAACAATTGGTTTCTAAATATCCCACTTCCCAACTGAGCTAAAGTCTATCATCAAACCCTGATATATTAAAATCCAAACAAAACTTTGATTAGATCATTTTCAGATCTTAATTACTACTGAAATTGCTACTCAGCAGTGAATAATGTTGAAGTAAATTATCACTTTGACTGTGGTCAGTATTATATGCAATATAAGTCAGCACTGTATTGATGATGCTGTAATTGTGAAAAGTAAATATAATGACTTTGTTTGATTTGTCTGCTTATTAATTTGATACAAGCACTTTTTGACGTCCTGTATAAGTGGTTTAAGTCCTGTATAAATATTTATGGTCAGCAAGTATTAATTCAGATACAAGTTCACAAAAATAAAAAATGGTTTGAGAATGACGTATTGATTACATGTCAGTTCAGTGCTGAGCTGTTGAATTATATATTTTGAATACATGATTTCTGTTATATAAGTTATATTTTTCTGACAAACTGTTTTTTCATTGCCTTTAAAACTTTTCAGTCATAACCAGGTTTTGATGAAGGTTATAATATAAAAACTGAGATGATGATATAGCTTGTGATAATCATGCTAGTCATGTAGCTCAGATATTGTGCTGATTCACTGCCCAACATGCATGTAAACATCTTTTATAATACATTTGTAGTGCTGTCAAATTATTATTTGCAATATATTACATCCACAATAAATGTTTATACATGTGTGTATATATAAAGACACACACATACAGCATATATTCAGAAAATATTTACGTATATGTATGTAATATGTACGTAAATATATATAAATTATATATTTAATATATAAACAACATATTTTTATTAAATATATACATGCGTGTGTGTGTGTGTGTGTGTGTGTGTTTAATAAATATACACAGTACACAAAAAAATTGTTTATTTTGGATGCGATTGATCACAATGAATGGTTTGACAGCACTAATATTAATATATTATTTTCTCTTCAACAATAACGCTTTGTTGTACGTTTGTAGCCCTGATCGAGATCCAGAAATAAGTCTGTGTGAGAAAATATGTGAACATTTTTATTATAATCTTAACGCCGCTTTCCTCAAGTTGTCATTGAACATCTTCTTGTTTTGTGGTTCTGATTTGAAGAAATCTAAATTTGATGCTCTCATAAATATACAGTAATTAATACCATAATATTGTCACACTGAGAAACCAATTTCCAAAAAGCAACTTGACTTAAGATTCATAATCACTGGTTATTTTTGGAATTTTAAAAATCTAAAAGCAAACGAGTTGTTTATGAGAACAAACAAAATTCGTTACAAAACCGTTTCAAAATTCTGGCAGGTCTTTGTGATGGGTAACAAATATTTGTGTGTGCTATTTGTGGGTGAAAGCCATACTAAACTGAAATAAAGCACTTCTGAAACAAGACTACGCTTATTCTTTGCTCTTCTGGAACCAAGCAGTTTACAAAATAAAATTGCATCAATTTTATTAGCATTTTAGCTTCCTTTTAAAACAGAAACAAGCTTAAAAATTAACCAACCAAATCAACCAAAATCATAGATTTTATTGGGACTGAATCTCTATATTGACCAATCAGAAGCCAGCACTAGAGCTGTCTCGTATATTATGAATGGAACACGTAGTGCTTCTAAGGTAGATATTTTCCTGTTAGTCAGGATGCATGTGCTTTCACGGCTATTGATCGCTGGCAAATTTGCACTGAGAGCTTGTCTGGTTTAATTCAGTGATTGTATGTAGAGATGTTTAAAAAGGCTTTTTCAGTGACAGTGACATCTTTATCACTGAGATTAACTGATCAAGTCTCTAAAGTGCTGGAAAACAGACAGCAAACCACATTCTTATGCATTGATATACTTATTCAAGGTCCTTGATAGCTTACTCTGTTAAACTGTTATGTAACTCACCAGAGCATGTTTACTTTTAATAATATATATATAGAGAGAAACCTTTTTTTTACCGCTGGGTGAAAATTAAAAGGGAATTGTGAGAAAAGGTTAGAAAATAAGTTACAGTTGGGAGAAACAGTCACAGATTACAATATATAAATGTCTACAGCGAACATGCTAGATATAAATTGTTAGTTGCGTGAAATAAAAGGTTGCAGTTTTGAAGTGTAAAGTCACGATGCAAAATATAAGCACAATAATTGAATGGGAAAATCTGAGATATAGTGACATTGCAAAAAATAGGCATCCATTCATCCCATACTGTCTTTGTCCACTGCTCTGCGGTATTTGATAAGTTTGTGCCTGTGACTCTTGACATTTTACAACAGGTTGTTGATCATTTAAAGCCCTCAGGTTCCCCGTACGATGCTCTTCCTCCTCGATTTGCTAAGGAGGTTTTTTCCACTCTAGGGCCATCTGTGCTAGCACTTGTAAATAGGAGTCTTTCCTCTGGTGTGTTTCCTGTAAATTTTGAACATGCAGAAGTGCAACCTTTGCTTAAAAAAAAACCTGGCCTGGATAATGCAGACCTTACAAACTTTAGACCTATTTCTAAACTGCCCTTCCTGTCAAAAATTCTTGAAAAGGTAGTATGTAATCAGTTAACGACTTTTTTGGAAGATAACAAACTGCTTGAGATTTTCCAGTCTAGCTTTAGGGCCTTGCACAGTACAGTATTTGCCTTGCTGAAAGTCCTTAATGACATCTTTTTAGCTACAGATTCTGGGGATTGTGTCATCATTGTGCTTCTTGATTTAACTGCTGTCTTTGAGACTGTGGATCATGAAATTTTAATTTCTCAGCTAGAAAAGTGGGTGGGCATTAAGGGGGTAGCGCTTGAGTGGTGTAGGTCCTATCTGAAAGGACGGACGTTCTGTGTCAGAATTGGGGATTTTGTCTCTTCCCCTGGCCCTCTGTTGCATGGGTCCCAAATGGCTCCGTGTTGGGCCCTCTTCTTATCTCCCTTTATCTTCTCCCCCTTGGGTCTATAATTAGGAGGCATGGCATGTCTTTCCATCTGTATGCCGATGACACCCAGATCTATGTCCCTATTAAATAAAGTGAGACTGTCGGACCTCTGCTTCAGTGTCTTGGTGACAAAGTCCTGGATGGCTCTTAACTTCTTAAGTGTAAATGAGAAGAAAACAGAAGTTATGGTCTTCGGGGATACTACTGGGATATCCAAAGTTGATTTTAGTGCCCTAGCCCAGTACATCAAACCAGCTATCACAAACCTTGGAGTTAAACTTGATTCAGACCTAAAGTTGGACAATCAAATAGGGGCAGTAGTCAATGGATCAGGTGCCCTGGCAGACAGCACAGGCTGGACAGTTCTACTCGGTGCCGGGTCGGGTGCCTTAGCAGGCCACAAAGTCTTAATAGTTCTCAAGGGGATTGGGTCGGGGGGTTCCCCAGCAGTACATCTAAAAGTCCCCACCCCGCCCATCCCCTCCAAGGTCCACCCCTTACTGCCCCCCCCCCAAAATTTTCTTGGGGATGCTCCCCGGGGGGCACTCAGGGGGTAACGAACTTAAAGGATGCTCAGGCAGTACGGTAGGCTCCGTAGGGCACTCAGGCAGCGCAGCAGGCTCTGGAAGGTCGGACCACAGCAGCAGGTCCTCAGCCACAGGTCCAGGAGGGTCGGGCCTTAGTAGTAGGTCCTCCACTACGGGCTCAGGAGGGTCAGGCCACAACAGCAGGTCCTCTGCCACAGGCTCAGGATACAAAGAATCACAGTTCATGTCTGGTTCAATCCGTGAGAAATCAGCTTCACATACCGGCTCTGGTGGCTCAGGATACAAAGAATCACACCATGAGTCAGGCGGGAGCGGCACATTTGGGAACCCGGAAGCCCCATTAGGTGACCTGTGCCGTGTCTGTGAGCTCGGCGCCGTAATCCATGGCTCACAGTAGTGTGGAGATGTAGGCGGCGCAAGCCGACTTCCTGGCTGGGGAATCCGCCGAGCCGAACCGGGGATGTCCGCGAGGACGTGCGCGTTCTTATTACGGAAGGCCATCCTCTCTTTGAGGTCTTGTTCTGTAAAAAGCTCGCTGGTGTGTGTGTACAGGAAAGAGCGAAAAACACGACTGGATAAATGCAAAAGACCTTTTAATTACAAAACTCCAGAACAAGAAAGCAAAAAGCTGGCGAGGCAGCAAACTTACACACAAGGGCAAAACAACAGCGAACATCACATTAACAAGCCTAAATACAACAGAAAAACAATGGTACTTAAAGGGTTACAAATTAGGACAAAAGTGAGGGCAGGTGTAAAAACAACAGGTGAAACCTGAAAATCACAAAGACGGGGGGAGACGCGACAAGACAGGAACACAATGTGACACCTGCACAATTAGTGTGTTTTTTTCCTTCACAATTTCCACATACTGCCTGGATCAATTTTTTTTTAAATATGATATTCATTTTTTATAATAAATAGTTCATAAAAAATACTTTATTCTATTATACCAATGTTATTGTGTAGATAAATAAACGTCTGTTGACCTTTTATGAGCAGTAAAGTACAAATAAACTTTTAATTGTCACTAACACTTATTTCATTGAAATTCTGCTACCCTACAGGCCCAACACTGCAATTTTACAACATCCCCCCCAAAAGTTACTAAAATGTCATAATTTAAAAAAAAAAAAACACTGATTTGTGCATCACAAGCCTCCTAAAACAACATGTGAAAGGTTAAAACTGTTTTTTTTTTCTATATTTGGGTTTCTGGGGGGTAAACAGTTTAACACAGACTGATGAAATAAATGCTGTTAGGACATGTGTTTGTTGTAGAGTTGTATCTTGGAGATATATCTC
>JAUCMT010000028.1:1695127-1712521 GCA_032357475.1 Enteromius thamalakanensis
TATACTTAATAAATATACACAGTACATACAAATATATTATGTAAAGAAAAACTTTTATTTTGGATGCGATTAATCGCAATTAATCATTTGACAGCACTAGTTTATATATCCTGGTGGGGACTTTAAACCTGAATACACAGCTTCATGGGGACTCGTGTCATGGTGGAGACCTAAATTGAGGTCCCCATAGGTACAAAAGCTTAAATATAAATATAAATCATACAGAATGAGCTTCTTTGAGAAAGTAAAAATTTGGAAAGTCTCCTGTAAGGGGTAGGTTTAGGTTTAAGGTTGGTGTAGGGTGACAGAAAATACAGTTTGTAGAGTATAAAACCGTTAAGCCTATGAAGAGTCCCTATAAGGATAGCTGACCAGATGTGTGCGTGTTTAATTACTTCAGCCAACATACTTTCTCTGAATGTATGAAGTCAGTTTACCCACCAGAGCAATGCAGGTGGAAATTGTCAGACATTCCTCTAATTTTTTATGTTGCCTAATAGTTTTTGCCTTTTATTTTGTAATTATTCAGTATATGTTTTATAATTTGAACTAAACAACGTCCATTTTGTTCAATGTTATGACTGGAAGGGCCAAATGTCAAAACTTTTTGCTGGGTCACCCTAAGAGGATATCAGTTCAAGTCAGACCGCGTGTTTGCGTTACGTACGCGATGACGTCACGACTCGACATCTAACTACTCAGTGTAGACGCCATGGCATTTCCATGCTGCCAGCACACGAGGAGGAGAGTGTCAGAGAGCACAATCAGCTCACCCCAAAGACTCCTAATAAGACCTTTACGCTAACTCTCTCACATTCAGACAACACAATGGCAGAAGAAAAGATCTCAATAGAAGATGTAAAAACGTCCAACGGTGAAGCGCACCTGGACGAACCGACCATGACCAACGGCTTGGGTGAGCACAAGAGGAGCGAGCCGGAGACCGGAGGGCAGAAACTGAAGCGCTTCGTCATGGCCAATCTACTGGTCATCCTGACGGTGTCCGCGGTCATCGTCGGCGTCTTCATCGGGCTCGGCGTACGAAGCGCCGAGCTGAGCCGCACGCAGATCCTTTACTTCGGATTCCCCGGCGAGCTCCTCATTCGCCTGCTCAAGATGATCATTATTCCTCTGGTGGTCTGCAGTCTGGTGTCAGGGGCTGCCAGCCTTGACCCCAAAGCCCTGGGTAAGCTGGGCGGCTGGGCGATGCTCTTCTTTCTGGTGACCACTCTGATCTCGTCTGCGATCGGCGTTAGTATGGCTTTTATTATAAAGCCTGGCTCCAGCGATGGCGAAAAAATATCCAACCTCTACCAGGATGACGCGGAGGTTCCCGAAGCCAAAGAAGTCATCGATTCGTTTTTAGACTTGATAAGGTGAGTCCCCAGTGAAACGCTCTCGCGCTTGGAATTCTAAAGTAGAACTCTATGGTAACAAACTCTTTCAAATGATACAATATAACATTTAAACTTTAGTTAATGTGTGGCGTTGTCAGTATCGACGTGAGTTTCGTGAACTACGGGGGTTCTTTTCAATGATTTGGTTAAACCGGTAACTGACACGCAGCTTTGAGCTGTGCCGAAAAGGAATGATACGTTAAGTAAATATGTCAACGAGCAAGAAAGGCTTGACTTTTCTTTTTTTTTTTACGTATTATGTAACTAACTTGGAGTTAAAAACCATAAGCAATATTGTTTTGACTATAGCGCGAGTGACGTTGACGCGTGCTGTAAACGAGTCCGAGAGTTGCATCAGCTCTGCTAACGTTAATCCGCGCCAAGAGGAAGCGGCTTTATTGGTCATTTGTATAGATGTGGCACATACCCTTTCCCTTTTCCGGGTGTGTGGTTTTTTTTACTCGCGAAACCGAATGGTTTTGAGCGGTTAAACCGTACTGTGAAGCTTAGTAAAATAAAGTCGAAATTCTTTCAGCAGAGGCAGACATTCCTTGCATTCCTAAATCGTACCATTTATGGGTAAGTTATAGGGTTTGCTCCTGTTGTCGTGTAAACAGGTCAAATTTCACCATGTGTTTAGCTGAATGATGTGAAGGGAACACTCTGTTCTCTAAACAACAACACACGACATGTTGTAAGCAAATTTGTAAGCTTTCTTACTACCACTGAAGACAAAATGAAAATATGAAGATACACAAAATACAAATATTTGCTCTGACACAATTTTGTGTGACCTGACATGAGCGAAATGAGGTTTTCCTGATTAATGGCCCACTTGCTCTGTCAATATGCCCACAAAGTGAGATAAAAACAAAATGTGCTATTTACTACCTTTGCTTATTTAAGAAAATAAAATATAAGTGTATTTTATATTTATTTAATACATATATTAGCCACTATTAATCCACAATAAAATTAATTTCAACAATTTAATTTTTGATATCCAGTCACCGGAATGCAGCAGATATTTCATCTCTCTAACTCTTAAGCTGTTGATTTAGGTTTTTAGTTTCAAGACTGTTAAGGGAATAATGGCTGATAATTATCGAGGGTTTCGGTTTCTAACAATTGTGTATTCATTCCCATGTGACAAAAGGAGCCAAAGCCTGTTTTATAATAGCATTGAGAGAGCTTTGGGTTAAAACAGTTTAATAACTTCTTATTCCAACAGAAGTCAAATTTTCCCCCTTTTTTATTTTCACTAAGTGTTTCCCCGATAGCACATCTATTTCAGTGTCCATGTACTTCCTCATCATTTGATGTTAAATGCTTTCCGACCGAATCCTAATGTAAAGCCAGACTGAAACATTTGTTTTTCTCCTTTGGCTGCGTCTCCAGGGGAAGACAATGAGACGCACGTGCAAACGCATGCAGACATGCTCAATAAAAGCAGGGTTAATTAGGCAGCTGATGTGGCTCGTGTCATTCATCTAAAGGGTTTCTCTCTTGGGGTCTCACCGTGACTAAATCTCGCCACGCGATCACAAGGACTGCAGTGGAGCCTTGCTAATTTCACACTGGCAAGCACGCAGTTGGACGGTCTTTCTATAGTCTATAGAAAGTCAGCGGGTTCTGGCATGTACTGTATAGTAGGTTTGCTTGGCAGAATGTAGTTTTTTTTTAACTCTCACACATTAGATTTTTCTGTTTCTACAAGTTTAGACTTATCTGTAGTTGCTTTGCCTTATCAGGTTTAGTGCTGTGGAAGGACCCCTGACAACAACAATTATTTGTGGAACAGGCTTTCCTTGCATCGTGTTACGCAAAAGATATAGTTTATCTTGTTGTTGCGAACCCTTATGACCTTCTTTCTGTATAGAACATAAAATGAGACGTTCTGCATAATGTCCTTGTTTTGTGCTTTCCTGACTAAAGGCAGTCAGATGAGTCTTGAATGACACGAGGGTCAGTAAATGATATTGTTACTTTAACGCATTAGCATGTGCTTCATGTATAATTGCTGTGAAAACCAAAATTCAACCAACAATCATGGCCTTTTTTCTGTAAACCTTGTGGAAGTTTATTTTAGACGGGGCAAAGTCAGAGGGTAGGTGCATTTACCACCTGTTAATAGTTACGTTTAATATGTCAACAAACGTTGAGCTTGGAATGAATGTTTGACAAAAGGGTGTGTGGAGGGCCACGTTTCAAGGAGGTCCTGTTTGATAACTATCTATATCTATAGGACGTAAACCATTAAACACACCTTAAAGCATACTTAAGGCCCACCCAGCTGGATTTGAATGTGACGCTTTGAGAACCAGTGACAACATTTGAATGCGTCGATCATGACATATTTCAATGGCATGAACCGGTTTTGTTGCTTTACTGGTTTTGCTTGTATCTTCAGCTTTAACTTTCCTCGCTGTTCAGAAGAAGAACATTTAAGTAGGGAGCAATGGCATTGATGTTTGGCAGTGACCTGCTGTCTGGGATGCAGCCTGTTCTTTCCTTGGTTTTCCACTCTCATTTTGCTCCAGCTGCAATATGGTATGATTATACTAGTCTCCTTGCGCCTTCCAGGCTGCTTTAGATGATTGCGATGTATTGGAAAGCTCCCTATGGGGAACAGATTCCTGACGTGTAATGGCTGGATTCTGAAAGCACAGCTACTTTTGTGATTTTGTGGCACACTGAATATGCATACAATATTAAGGTCAGGGATGCTGGGATATTCCTGAATAAATGTCTGCTTGTGGTTAATCCTAATGTTCGTGCAGGTCCTAGTGCCCATCTACATTGGAGAGAATGGGGTTATAGGGATAGGAGGTAGTGTGTGGAACTGGGATTAGTGAAGGGATATAATCAGACTAAATTCTCCAAGTTATTTCCACATGAGCACCTCATAAGGCCAGGCTGCTCTTGGATTGGCTGGTCAGGACTGTGAGGATTTGTAGTGCCAGTGGGTTAAATCTGTGAAAAAAGAAAAATCTAATGCATGTTGAGATTATCAAATTAAAAGCTCCCATGCAAAATAGCATTTTTTTTATTATTGTTATTTCTATCACAGTAATAGCCATATATTGTAAAACAACTGGACTGTAAAATAAATGAATATTAATATTTCATAAGTATGTTATTTTTTTGCTTTACACTACAGTATGGAATTTACAATACTTTTAAGAGAGATTTTAAATTCTTATCTACTTAAACCACTAGCTGTCAGCAATTCATTCTACTTTTATTCATTAAGCTTCTATTCTGATGGATATTGCAGTAGAATTTTAGTTTTTTTTTGCAGGTAATTTTGAAGGAAACTTCAGTGGAAACAGACTTCCAAAAATGTGTCTCACTACAAATCTAGCGAAACGCTGTAATCATCTACCCATTAAAACTCACATTTCAAAATAAAGCCTAACGGACGGGTGGCTTTTGCGTTTCCAAATGTGCACAAAAACTCACAGCACAAGTTCATTGCATTTACTGTGTGTGGAACCAGTCTGAGAAATGTAGAAAACACCGGATCATGAGCTGATCGTGTGAACGAAGAGCACGCTTCACTATTAGAAATACGCAGCCAAAACGTACTGTTAACTAACATACTGTGCCAAAGCATAATAGCCCAAAACTTGACATGAAAGACCTTTTGTGTTAGAATAAGAAGTTTAAATGTATTGGAACAAATGGACACTTTTTGTGTTTCTTTATCCCACTAACATGGTTTCGAAGTCTGTTTTTTGTGTTTTTTTTAACTGGGAAACCTGCAAACTTCTTATTAATTAATTTGAGAGTAAATCAGACATGCATATCACTTCTCCCTGTGGTCTTCTTTCAGAAACATCTTCCCGTCGAACCTGGTATCAGCTGCTTTTCAGTCGGTGGGTTTAACAAGCGTTTGTTTAACTTTTGGTGTTATATGTGATGTGTGATTATTACGTGATTTTGAACATTTCTTCTGCTTCACAGTATGCCACTGGTTACAAAATTAAAAACATCTCCAGCACGACCAACTTGACCAACTTGACCACCTACTCTGTGGAAAAGGTACCAAGTTCCAGACTATATAGATTCCAGATTTCGAGTGTATTATTACATTATAGTATACTTGTAATTTAGTAAATGCATGCAAAAACAACGGTTTAATAATATTACCAGTTTTTATGTGAACTCATGTTTATCTTTGCATTTAGATTCCAGTTGGCTCAGATGTGGATGGAATGAACATCCTGGGTCTCATCGTTTTTGCTATGGCGTTTGGTGTGGCCTTGAGGAAACTTGGAGAGGAAGGAGAGATCCTTATGAAGTTCTTTAACTCATTCAATGAGGCCACCATGGTGTTGGTCTCCTGGATCATGTGGTAAGGGAACATCATATGCTTTTCCTTGTGTGTGCATTATATGCATTCGTCTCTTCACGTCCCTTCCACATGCTTTCTTTTCTAAAGGTACGCACCACTTGGTATCATGTTTCTGGTTGCTGCGAAGATTGTAGAGATGGAGGATGTCGGCAAGCTGTTCGCCAGCCTGGGGAAGTACATCGCCTGCTGCGTCATTGGCCATGCCATCCACGGTCTCCTCGTCCTCCCGCTCATTTACTTCCTGTTTACACGGAAGAACCCATACACTTTCTTGCTGGGACTGATCACCGCTTTGGCCACTGCCTTTGGAACGTCCTCTAGGTAAATGATTGCAGCAGTTTTACTCTCTTAAAAACAGGTTCTTATTGGCATCTGCAGTTCCAAGAAAAAACATTTAACAACCTGAGAACGTTTCCATTGCTCAAACAGTTCTTTATAGTGGAAAGAGGTTCTTAAGATTTAATGGCTCTTTTAAGAACTGTTGTTGAAAGGCTCTTTGCAAATGGAAATAACCGGAGGCTTTCTCATCAGCTCTGCCACATTGCCCCTTATGATGAAATGTGTGGAAGAGAACAACGGTGTGTCCAAGCATATCAGCCGCTTCATCCTGCCCATCGGAGCAACCGTCAACATGGACGGAGCCGCCTGCTTCCAGTGTGTAGCTGCGGTGTTCATCGCTCAGCTGAACGGAATCCCACTGGACTTCGTCCAGGTCATCACCATCCTGTGAGTTCACTGGATTACAGTAATTCACTTCCTTACTCCAAAGCTCTTGGCTTCGACTGACTGACTTTTTATTTGTTTTAGTGTGACTGCGACGGCGTCCAGCGTGGGTGCTGCTGGGATCCCTGCTGGAGGGGTGCTGACGCTGGCCATCATTTTGGAGTCAATAGGCCTGCCCACCAACGATCTGTCCCTCATCTTGGCTGTGGACTGGCTTGTGTGAGTGTCTGCTTTAGATGCTTTTGTGGGTTTGTTAAGTTTTAGTGTGGATTACAGGGAGGGGAGACTAAAAATGGACTGATGAATTATTGTTATTAGTATTTGTACAAACTGAATTTAAAATTAAGAGTGATTTGAAGATAAAATGGTTTTAATGAAAAAACATGTATATTTTACTCTTTATATTATGTTTTCTTTAATAAAATGGTAAAAAAAAACATATATATCTATATATAAATTGGTCAATTGTATGTTGTCCTCCATGTTCTCATAATTTTTTATTTTCTTGTCTTCATTTAGCGATCGCACTTGCACCATTATCAACGTTGAAGGCGACGCTTATGGAGCAGGTCTTCTGCAGCATTATGTGGACCGCAGTTCCAAAGCAGAGGCGGTGGAGCTAAGTAAGGTGCGAGTGGATGAAGACCCCGGCTCCAGGCCAGAGAGTTCTCCTCTCATCGAGAAACAGGGAAACCTTGAGGTCGCTGGACCGAAACCCTGTGAAAAGGAGTCCGTCATGTAGTCTTGCACAGTATTTCAACAAACTTTCCTTCCCTACCTGTCTGATCTCACTAAATCAATCTCTGCATCCTCGCAGTGATGGTGCCAGAGATACTGGTTCAGATTAGGACAGGACAAAGACTACATCCTTTTGATCCTCCTCTATGCCCAGCTCTTTATGAAAGGAGTCTGCCAAAGCTTATGCACATTTAGATGGAAACATGCTTGAACAATTATTTATTAGATGCTGGTCAGATATTTTGGATTTTTCTTTTTTTTGGTTTGCTTTACTCCTTTTATAAAAAAAAAAAAAAAAATCTGTCCGGCATTTTAAAATGATCTATTTATATTACTATTATTATTACACATGCCCTAATAGTTCTGATTATATGCTGCAGAGTTAAACCTCAGAACACTTTTTCATGCAAAACATCTCCTAACAAGCCAAAGCATCCACAGAACCTCTCTGCATCTTTCAAATACACCAAATACAAATAGCTTTATGGTCCGTCATGCTGAAATACCTCATTCATGCTGATTCCCTTTATATCACCTCAGGCTCCTCCGATGTAGCTCCATCTAACAGGTGCTAATACCTTCACTAAACATGCTACTGGAGGAGCCAGAAAAATGAAGGAAGCCTGACTGACAGTCAAGAGACAACATCTTACCTTCTGCGTCTTTGTCTTTATGCAGTCACCATTACACTTCACGGCTGGTTCTATAGGGGCCAAGTTGTATCCTAAGGTCAGACAGGAACGTAAGCACAATGAAATATGGGTCACATGCAAAGTACGCCTTGTCTTAAAGCTCCAGAGCTGTTTGGGTAGGAGCCTTGGAGCCGGCAGTTGAGGGAGTTTCCTATGTGAAAGATAAGCAACTGAGAACAAGAGGTGTAAACGAATCCGTTTCGATCCGTTTAAGAAGAAAGCCATAGTGCATGGATGCTGATATTTTTTAAAATGTTATGTTTAAGTAGAATAAGGAAACATGTTGGATGTGTTAAAAGTTTGCTTTGGCTTTTTTTTTCCCTGTATGTTTTTGGTCGTAAAAAAAAAGTTTTTGTTAAATATTAAGAAATGAAGTATCAATTTTACTGACTTTTTAAAAGCGTATCTTTTTTTCTATGTATATTATTGCAGAAGAGCACAAATGTAATATGCCTGCCATTTTCTAAAGGTAGTTAACTTTTACGAGGACAAAACGCTCAGAATAATCTGTTAACGCCATTAACTGGTGAATGTTGTTTAACTGTAACTAGTAGTTGAACTGGATTGCTTGTTCAGTTTGTTTTGTTTTTAATACACATGTCTTATAAATGTATAGCCTAAACACACCAGCAGAAGGAAGGTATCGGGCAACAGGGTGAAAGACAAATGCCGTTGTTCTATATGTTGACCAAATGTTTGTCACGGCGATAAGAAAGTCAACATAATAGCCCATTTTTGTAGAAGTCTGTTTGACTCGCGGTTGATCAGCTAGAGATTAAATTTGACCAAAGAAACCGATCTCATTTTTTGAATATGAATCTAACAACATATATTCTGTAAACACTGTGTTTGGTGCTTATAATCTGCATAATCAACAGTCTCTTATTTCTGTTCTGTTGTATTCTGTTCTATGCTCACGTTGCATTATAAATCACAGTTGTGTTATTTCAAATCTCAAAGATGTTCTGCATGACTGACATCACTCCTTTTTAAAAGCCAGTACTGTAGAGGCTTTTCATTCCAGGCGGCTGTAACGTAGCTGCCCTGCTGATGTGGATATATGTCTGTGTGCGAGTTTGTTGGGTGGTTGTGTCATGAATGGCTGTTTGATGATGCCATCAGTAGAGCCAAAGAGTTACTGTTCAAAGAACCAGTGAATGTACTCCACACGGACTGCAGAATAAAGTCTTCTTTTTAAGGAAATCAGCAGTGCTGTTCTTTTTCTTACGAGTACCAGTTGCTAAAACGAGGTACGCATTGGGTCGCAGAAGATTTTGCAACTTTGGTATTAACAATTGGTTCAGTTATTTAATCCATATCATGTTTATTATACAGCTTGATGGTGTACTGACCACTTCAAGGGTTATTCCACCCCAAAAGCATATAGGTTAGTTTTCCGACTCAATACTTTAAAATCATTGCCACCAACCACCAGCAATTACCACGCTTGGAAAAGCCAGGATACATTCTAAAAAATAACTTTCCTCTGAAAGAAGAAGGTCAAAGTTAAATTGTGTTCCAAGGTCGTAGGTAATTACAATTACTAGGGAGCTTTCCTACATAGCTGTGCTAGTTTCACATCTCGTTATGCTACATTCAACTCAAATACAGTGTGCTCATTTATTTGGTAAGAGGCCGTGTAATAAGCAAGATCATGCATAGTCAGGGTTTATTATTGCAAAATACACCTCCTTTGGAGCAATGCAAGACTTAATTTCACAAGACACCAGCTTACCTCCTATTTCTCTTTGATTAAGTAAGAATTACTTCTGTAAGTACTGAAAACTTTAAATGCACCATTGTAAGCAAAGGTCGTTTTAAGGAGGCTTGTGCAGTAACGACGCTCTACAAAACTGGCTCCACAGATGTAACAAAGCCCAGCATGTTTGAAAATGTCATGTCCTGTTACGCCATCTTGTGGGGTATTTGACATTTCGCTGTAATATTTGCAATAAAAACTCAAAAGTAATTATATGTGGTGGTTTATTTCCAGACATCTGAAATACACTGAAATGTAAAGACACAGTTTGGTTTGTGTTATGCTGTTTCTTAAATATTTGGCGGTCATGAAGCATTTACATAAGGAACATGGTATATTTGTGAACCACCAGGACAAAAACCAAAACAAAACGTTAGTTACATAGACTAACATAACACAATTGAGGTCAAACAGTTTGTCAAAAAAGAAATCAAACATCAAACGCACAGTTATTATCATGCAACATTGTGAAAATATTAATAAAGTGAATATGTGCAATAAACAAAATCTTTTAACTGGCTTTTTATGTAACAATTTTTCATTTACAACCATTTACGCAGGAAACCCATTTCAGAAAAAATCTTGTTAAAAGGTCATTACAGCATCTTTCAACATCGGCACCAGTGTCAATAAAAACATCCTACACACTACAAAGTTCATGGTGCTTTAATAATGACCATTAAGTTGAAAAGCAGTAAAGTCCTTTCAAGGTTTTAATAAGCTGCCTGGGTTGTTTATAAGATACTTCACTTACATGACCTACAAACATGAATCAGTCTTCCCAGCACTTACTGCAAATTCACATACGCAATAGGACTCTTTAAAACTTGTGTTTCTCTGGCAATCAGATTAAAAATTAATTTAGTGTATAATTGGATTACATTTTGAAAAAAGATGTCCTTGTTACAATGTAATTACACATTTAAGTACTAAGCAACTAATATTAATTAACTACATACTATATGGTTTAGGATTACTTGCATGTAATTATGCACAATTTATCGTTATTATAACATTAAGCACATTTAACGTGTAACAAGGACACCTTAAAATAAAATGTTACCTTTAGCTACCAAATCCAATATATTACCATTCATGAAAAAATTCAGATTTAACCTTTGTTTGTGGATTCCTGCTGTGTGAAATATTATATCCGTAGATTTCAGAACTTTTATGACTATTTTTACATACAGTATATTTAGACTACCTTTGTGACTCATATCTGCCCAAACCCCAACACACATACAATAAATATACCAAGAAGAAACACAAACATTCAAGTGATCAGACACAGTTCAAGGCTTCAGTCTTAAAGTAGCAGAACGTTTAAAATGTCAGAGTTGCGCAATTGTGACACATCGAGTTACTGCTTGCTACGACCCTAACGTGCGACTCCTGTCCAGTCTTTTCTTGGCAGGGTTTGGATACTGGGGGTTCTCAATAACCCCTTCCCCAAACTTGAGTTCCAAGAAGGCACGGTGGTTGTTCGGACCGTAAGCGGTGACGCCTGCGAACTGCATTGGCACCAAGGGTTGCAGGAAATGCTCTGGGAACTCCACGTCTTGTTTGTGTTCAGTCCAAGTGTCCCTAGTCATAACTCCATTGCGAGGGTAGAAGGGCCACAAGTCCACATGCAAATGGTTAGCTTCGCTATACTGCACACGATAGAAGTCTCCCTCGACCGCTCGCTCCCACACGTAGCCGTTAGCGTCCACCAGTGAGCCGGAGTCCAAGTTCTTTAGGTAGTCGCAATTTGGAATGTCCTCCAAGTAGATGCCTAAATCTACATCGTAATCCCATGGGATTATATCCTGGTGTCGGGCAGCTCCCAACAAGGAACCACCTTCCAGCCAGTAACGCACACCAGAGCTTTCCAAGATATTAATAACATACTTAGTGGTCTCTCGTAGGGCGCGCAAACAGCAAGGAGGAGTCCAGCGCTCAAGGTACAAGTATTCCGGTGTATCGTCGCGCACTGTGCCGAAACATCGCGCAGTCTCTTTACTGCAGCCAAACCACTGATCCCGACCTTCAGGCAGCACCACGCGCTTCAGGCCAAAGCTACGCATGAGGTGATTGGTGGTGTCTTTCAGGCGACTGTCTGCCTTCCACTGGCTGTGTGCTGAGCTAAACAGCGGGCGATGACTTGCAGAGAACGAAGGTCCCTCCAGGAGCTTGACCTTCCAGCCGCGAAGAGAAGTTTGGACAAACAAGGAAGACATGAGGGGGCGCCCTAAGGGCACAGAGAGATTGAAGAGGTCTTCGGTGCGCATAAGCACCACGGCGTCTCCCTGCAGGGCTGTGCAGACACTGCCGCTGCTCCCCGAGGCTGCAGGGGTGTATGTCGCAGTCCATTCCCGCAGATTCACCCGAAGGTGCAAGCACTGCACAGCAGAACGGGTCAGCACAGGGGTGGCAACGAGTCTCACCGGCCCGCCACCTTCTCCTTCCAGCTCCCGAATGAGACGCTCTATTTGTCGGCCGTGGTCCAGCTCGATGCCATCTGGGACTAACAAAGCAAACTCCGTCTGCACATTGAATTCGGGACGGTGAGTTTGTGGTGGTTGGTCCGGGCTTGGGGACAAAACCAGGAGCCGGGCTCCTTCTGGAAGCACCAGTGGAGGGTACGGTGGACTTTCGGCCACAGCGAGGAAGGGCAACTCTGGTCGCTGGCGCAAAAAGGAGCGTGCAACATCGCCAACGTAGTTTTCAAAGTCTTCAAATTCACGAACGAGGATGGTGACACGTGGTCCACGCATGTTGCCCTCAAGGTCTCCCATTTTGGCGCCTCCGACAATACTTCCACCTACAAGATTACCCATAGCTCCCAGTCCTGCCACAGGCAGAGAGGCTTTCTTTAGGCCTTTATTTTGCTCCCGACGCTTCTCCATCATCTGCTGCTGGGCCCGTGAGACATAGTATAGGATAAGCAAGTTCAAAACTATTGCTCCTGTTAATACAGCCTGGCAAAAACTGATACGCATTATGGCTCTTGTTGTTAAACGGTTATATGACGCATACAGTAAGTGAAATCTCAAATAAAGAGAGGATAGAAAATCTAGACTCTTATAACCTGTCCGAATTCCTGAACATTATCATTCTGATCTGGCCAAAAAGAAAGCAGAGCGCAGAGCATTTGGGAGCTGAATATTTGATGAGGTGTGTTCTTTGACCAGATCAGTTTCTGCTGATGTCTTCCTGACGTGCCAGCTGATCCCATCCAGGAAAAAAGACTGATGGACAGATTCCATATTTGACCCTTCAGTTGTGCCTTTAGCTCACCACAGACCATTAAAAATGCTAAACATGGAGAAAAAACAAAGAACATTTTAATAAACAAATTAACTTTGAGCTCTTCAAAGTACAAAGTAATTGTTTGGGAAATTGAGTTCAAGTTTGCATTGCAAAAAGCCTATTAGTCATCACTACTAAGTCTAGCCAACAAAGATGACCTAGAAATATATAAAGATGTTCCAAGCTGCTGCCCCAATTAGTGATGAGTTCTAGATTTAGTATTTGAGAGACTATCGTTTGATCACTTGAGACAGTTCCTCCAAATATAGAACATGCATGCAAAATTTAGCCCAAACAAGCAATCGATTCATGTAGATCTATGCAGCCTCTGATCTTGAAAGCATGCACATACAATGACACGCGTCTTCGTTATGCAAAACGGCAGAAATCACGATTGTGAGAACTAACATTTTAAGGTTGATATAACATTTTCCTCATCAGCACATTGCTTGCACGGTATTCTTGTTATTCTTCCCCATGCTTAATTCGGAAATGATAAAAGGAAGCCCGAGAGAAGACCACAATGTAGCAGGAAGCTCGCACAACTGGGTCGCCTAGATCAATCCCATAGAAATAGAACGAGCGAGTAGAATGACAAGTAACGCGGTACTTGGGTTCTCACATGGGCGGGGCTTGGAGGCAACAAGATCGGTTTAAAAATATTTTTCTTTTTACCGCTACACTACAGTGTAGCTTTTAACTTTTGCGTAATCTATACGCAAGATTATTTGTTGCCACTAGTATGATTATTGTCGCAATTGACAATACAGAGCATGTAAAATAACTTTCCCATAAAAAAGCGAATACGAAGAAGCGCTTCACGTGATACATTTTACTTTTCTCATCGCTAGTCAGCATGGACCAATCACAGCCATTCGTGATGCTTGGATAATTAGAGAGAGATTGCTGAAGTGGATTTACGTTTAGCGAGTCAGCAATAAATCTTCGAAATCAGCCAATTTAAAAGATTACACGTTTTAGCGGTTGAATGTCTCCTTTCATACAAACAAACTCAAAAAAAGAAAGCTTTGACCTCAATGTAGTATCAGACTAATGGAGCCACCAACCGCCCCCTTGCGGAAGCCCACTTTATGACCCATAGGGAGCAGTTATGAGCGGGCAGCGTCTGCAGCCATTCCGTAGTAGGAGGGGATCACTATTTGGCACTTTTCTGTGTGAGAGTACTCGCCTATCTGTATCGGGCAGGAAAACGGGAGAGGGCTTCGGTGGAGACTTTAGGCATCGGGGTGGCTTATTCTTCTGTTTTTCCACCTCCTGGCTCCGGCGACAGCGCGAACGCTCTGATGGAGGCGGAAAGATCCGGCGGGGTGGCGGGAGGAACGAACCAGAGCCCCGCAGGAAGCGGAGCGGGGCGCAATCCGAACGGGCCGAAGGCTGTGCTAGGTCCCGCTCCCACCGCAGCCACCGCCGCCGCGGCAACCGGGGCGATGGCTGGATCCTCCCAGCCGCGAGATCCGCAGGACGGGGACGCGGGCCTCTCGCTGCCCGGCATCTTACATTTCATCCAGTACGAATGGAGCCGCTTTCAAGCCGAGAAATACCGATGGGAGGCCGAACGAGACGAGCTGAGGGTAAAAACGGGGTTTCTTTAATCGCATGTTTTGGTTTCTTCCAGACGGATTCCTTGAGGAAGAGCACATTTACAGACGCAGGAAGAAGTCACGATCGCCTGCTGTTATTGTTGATTAACGTTAGATGTAGTTTGGGGATTAAACATTCATTTGATGCTTTTCATTGAAACGGTAGCTAAAAATGTGTCCTTTTGTTGAATATCCATACCCAGCTTAGGATGTGAATCGATTCCGGAGCTGATTCGTCTGAACGATTCTAGTTCCGTTGTAGTATTTACTGTTTATGAGGGGAAAAAGGAATAATACAAATACACAATTAATATTGTATTTGCAGTTGTCATCAGTCTGTTGCCGATGATAAAGCAGATAAGTTCTCTACGTTACATGATTCGGTCCTAACTATACAACAATAATAAACGAATTTGGCAACGGTAGATTAAAACAAAACTCATATCGCGTATCTTTAGCTACACGTTATCATATGAGCAGAAAATGAACAAGTCTACACTGATTGAACTCTCAAGTGTTTTGATGCACGACATAAGTTTATTCGTTTTTGATAATTTCGAGTAGGGGAAGAATAAACTATTAAAGGTATAGTTCACCCAAAAAATTACAATTCTGTAATTTACTCACCAAGTTGTTACAAGCCTGTATGGCTTTGTGTTTATCGTCACAAAAAGACTATATTTTGAAGACTGAGTGACCAAACAGTTACTTGTCCCATTGACTTCCATAGTATGAATAAAATGAAAAGCTGGAGGCCAGCAACAGTTTGGTTACTCGCTCTTCTTTTGTGTTTTTCACAGGTTTAAAGCAACTTGAGGGTGAGTAATTCTGATAGCTGGTTTATTTTGAGGTGAACTATCCCTTTAACTTGCAGTTTGGAAAGTGAGTTAAATTAATTAAGGAACTGAAATGGTCTGCTTCTTTATAAAAAACTGGCTTGTAACAGTCACCCGATACATGGATGAATTACACTGGTTGATGTTTTTGATTTACTAAAAATGCCTCATAAGAGTAATTTGTTCATGTATTGAAAGGATGGGTTGCTCTACAAGTTAGACTTGGTTTATCTTCTATTTAAGCCTGATTATTGGAATGAATTGAGGTTTAGTACTAACCCAAATCAGGTAAATTTATCAAACGTCTTGCCGAACTGATACATGTTTTAACTAGATGACTTTAATTCAGTAAACCATGCAAGTCATTCATTCATAATTCATAATTGGTTCATACAAGTTACTTGAGTAAGTCGTTTTGCTTTTATTATTTTTTTTATTTACCAAAAATAGCCTTATTGTCTGACAAGAATCCCAATATTCCCAATATTTTAGTATGCTTATACGGAATAGTTCAAGCCGTTTGTTTAGGAATCAGACGACACCGGTTGTGAACATTGTGCTTTTATGTTTGATTCTTGATTCTCCAAAAATAATTGGTTCATAAGAGTTAAAAAAAAAAAAAATTATTATTAATTTTCCTTGTTTTCTGTTATTGTCTTGCATCTTTCTCGGCCGTGGCCGCTGGAGAATTAAAGGGAGTTTTTTTTTGCTTGTTTTTGTTTTCAGTCCTGTGTGTCTAGTACAATTTCATCATTTAGTGCTATTACTTGCATCGTATTACAGCATTTGAAAGATGTATAGCTCAAGTAATTTTGTATGAAATCTGGAAACACAAAATCTATTGGGAAAGCTTGCACTCACATCAAGGATTAGGGATTTGCCCCCAATAAAATGAGCTTAAACCGTCTTTTCCGAGTCTTGGCTCCACTGGCCCAGTTTGAAGTAGATCTTGGCCTGAGAAAAGCTTTGCAATTAAGTGACCCCATTCAAACAGTGCCTGTAGTAGATTACATAAGGAGTTACCAGTGTGCTCTATAAAAGGATAGGCCCTGTGGCTCTCATGGATGTGTGTTCTTCTGCCAGGCCTCTTCTGGACATGCCCATGGAAATGTGCACAGGCTTCAGGGACCAACTGCTATGTTTTCCGCGTCGCACGTGCACACATTGTTTTTGACGTGGCCTATAAAAGGGTGGTTGGGGATTGTTGTAGTGCGAGAGTAGCACAGTTCCTCCTTGCTTTCTTCAGCCGTGGGGTGTCACGTTCCCTGATGTTTTTATGTGGGACACCTACGCCATTGTGTGTCCTCTGGCAGGCAGGACATAATCGTTCAGGTAGGGTGACCTTTGAGGCAGGGTTATGGTTAACTAAAAGATTAACATAAATAACATTTAAGATTGTTTTTAACTGTAAATTAATAAAAACAAAAAAATAAACCTAGCAGTAATATTTTAAACTGATAATAGCAATGACAAAAATACATACCAGCACTGTTCAAATTAAAGTAATAATGTACTCGCGCGAAGGCCATCCAAATGTAGTTGAGTATTAGAACAGATTGCAAGGAATGTGGTATCGCATCACTTGCCCACCAATGGATGCAATTGAATGGGTGCCGTCAGAATGGAAAGAGTCCAATGGTTTTAAATGCCATTAATTTGTTTCTTCCAAACATGCAGCTTGTCTCCTCATGATGTTCATTAACTGATGGACTGGAGTGGTGTGGATTACCTGTGGGTCATTGTGATGGTTTTATCAGTTGTTTGGACTCTCATTCTGACGGCACCCATTCACCACAGAGGATCCATTGGTGAACAAGTGATGCTAAATTTATCCAAATCTGTTCCAATGAAGAACTCATCTACATCTTGGATGACCTTAAGGGGGTCGCACACCGGACGAGAAGCGCAGCGTCGCGTCGAGTCTAGGACAGCTCGAAGTATCGCACACCAGACGCGCACATTCTATAATATGATTTGTTTGCTCTACTAAAACATGC
>JAUCMT010000028.1:1716769-1726785 GCA_032357475.1 Enteromius thamalakanensis
TTCATACATCTGAAATTTTTTGTGCGTACGCACATTTCCAGGATTGTCCGTACGCAATGTTTTAGTAATAATTCTACACATGTCTTTGTACATGAGGCCCCAGGTGTCCCCAACTTAGCAAGCCAAAGGCGACAGTGGCAAGGAACCAAAACCCCATCCCTGAGATAATGGGGGAAAAAACCTTGGGAGAACCAGGCTTAGTTGGGTCCAGTTCTCCTCTGGCCGGACGCCCAGTACCTAATTTCCAGTTTAGTTTTAAACACATGATTGTGTAAGGATTTATAGTGTGTGTGCATCTGGATTCAGCGATCTGTCCACGGAGCTCATCTAGGTGTTCTGGTCCGGTGAAGATCATCTATGTGCTGACTGTGTGCAGATGAAGTTATCTTTAGCAATCTTAAACAATATTTAGAGAATTAATTTTATTTTGGACTTTTTTTTTATTTTGTTTTTTTTTCACAATAACGCATTCTGTGATCAAATATTACTAATTTTTATAATGTGTATAATGTGTTTTGTTTTTTTTTTTACAAAATTTACAGTTACAGTTGTGTCGAATTCAATTTGTTATTAAAAAGGTTATTACATTTATTTGTTCTGTTTGCTTGTTGATGTATTATTGTTTGTAGTCCTTTGTTCCTCTTTTGTTTTTTTGCTTTTTCCCCTCAATTTATTTATTTTTTTACATCATTTTTTTAAATTCTTTTATTTGTTTTTGATCTTATTGTTATATTTTTTCTTTTTCTCTTTTTTTTAAATTTATTTATTTTTTTTAATTTTTTTGTTTGATTTGTTTTTGATTTATAATTGTTTTTATTTTTTGTTTTGTACCCCTTGTTTTTATTTATTTTTTATTTTTTTATGTCTATTTATTGTAATGATCTATTAGTTTTGTTTTGCTCTTTTTTTTCTCTTTTATACTGCTTATATATTTTTTTTCTTTTTTTTCTTTTTTGTTATGCTTAATTTAGTTTTATTTCACTCCGCAGATTTCCCACAGCTGAAGGCTGCTATAAACACACACCTTTGACTGCACTTTGACTTGCGTTGCTTGGAAACTGCATGCAGCGATTTGTTAAGATAATGCACTGTTTCGGATTAATTGTTTATTCCTTTAATTGTTCATAATAAATATAACTCCTAATTAAACATTGTGTACTTTTAAAATATTGCTATTCCCAGCAGTTAAGACAATCAATAATCCACAAGAGACTCCACAAAGTTTTGGTAGTAATCCTTGTGACATCTCTCTCTCTCTTCTGCAGCCGTGCTGGAAAAGAGAGCTCTAAAGAACGGATGGGCAGTTCTGTCCTGGATAAAATTCCTTTCCTTCGTGGCTGTGAGGACGACGATGAGGATGACAGTGATGAAGAGGAGGACTTCCAGGGCATGACTACAGACTGCATTGACGGACGCAAAAACAAGAAGTCCAGAAGCAAGGTCAGAGTGTTGACACTGAGATAAGGTCTGCACGCACAGATCCTGTTTTGTTGCTAACAGCGTGTTGCCTCGGCTCATGTAGATGGCCGGTGAACCCATGACCACAGATCTTGACCCTGAGGATGACGACGACGAAGATGATTCTGAGGACGCCCTTGGCGAGTTTGATTTCTTGGGCTCAGGAGAGGAAGGCGAAGGGGCGGGAGAAGCTCGCATATCTGGAGACGGCCGTGAATTAGGTATGGAAGCCCGTATATTCAACATTTGTGATCATGAGAAACACTGCTAGACCGCTCTCCATCCCTGCATGTATTTTTGACAGTGGATATGCAGG
This sequence comes from Enteromius thamalakanensis, assembly GCA_032357475.1. Taxonomy (NCBI): domain Eukaryota; kingdom Metazoa; phylum Chordata; class Actinopteri; order Cypriniformes; family Cyprinidae; genus Enteromius; species Enteromius thamalakanensis. Next base: position 1,718,544 of record JAUCMT010000028.1, read on the forward strand.
TTTCCCTTCCCTTTATTGTCATGCTGTGAACACTTATTGTTTCTTTTTAATTTGCTTTTGTTTGTAACTTCCTGTTGATAAGATCTGTTGACGGGGACCTCCGTTCTGTCCTCGCGTCACTGCATGCTTGTTTGTTTTGCCTGATGTTCTCTTCACCTCTTCTCTTTAGCTGTCTGACGGTTTGTTTACTTCTCTCGCTTCCTCTGCCCAGGTTCAGAGAACTGCCGGAACAAGTTGCAAGGCATTATGTCAGATTTTCCCCCCAAACCCACTCCACCTCCTTCTATCCCGGGACAGACACGATCCGGAGAGGGTAAGATCAGAACCTCTGAAAGCACGGTTTGATCCCAAACTGATTGGACTATGAGAAAGAACATTTATTCAGCCTCTTTTTTTTGCAAGAAGATGGAAAAAATAATGCTTTAAGTGAAATAAAAATGTGGTTAAATATATAGCAATTTTTCCACATTGTATATTATTATTATTATTATTATTATTATGTTCTATTAAATTTTTGGTTTCATGTGACATTACTGAATCATTACATACAGTCTTGTTCAAAATTATTCAACCCCCAATGCTGTAAAGGGTTTTAGGGAATTGTTCAAAATGAACCAAATGCAACTAAAATGACATTAATTGTTTTGGTAATACAGTATTACATTTTTTTTTTTATTTCTTCATTGACACAATTATTGAAAACACCTGTGGATGTCAACGAGCAGCAATCAAGTATAATAAGCACCAATTAGGCAGATTTAAAATGACCGATACTCGGCTCCTTCAAGACATTTACTGGTGTGTTTACAAACATGATGACGTCAAGAGAATGGTCCAGGAAGACAAGAGAAGAGATGATTTCTCTTCACAGGAAGGGCAATGGCTATTAGAAGACTGCAAAGATGTTAAACATTCCAAGAGACACCATAGGAAGCATCATTCGCAAATTCAAGGCAAAGGGCACTGTTGAAATGCTACCTGGTTTTGGCAGAAAGAAGATGCTGACTTCGACTGCTGTGTGCTACCTGAAGCGCAAAGTGGAGAAAAGTCTCTGCGTGATTGCTGAGGAACTGAAAAAAGATTTGTTAGATGCGGGTACTGAAGTTTCAGCTCAGACAATAAGGCGCACACTGCGTAATGAAGGCCTCCATGCCAGAACTCCCAGGCGCACCCTCTTGTGTCATGCGGACAAACCACAAAAGTTTTGGGATGGTGTTCTATGGACTGATAAAACCTAATTAGAACTGTTTGGGCCCATGGATCAACACTATGTTTGGAGGAGGAAGAACAAGGCCTATGAAGAAAAGAACACCTTGCCTACTGTGAAGCATGGCTGGGGGTCAATCATGCTTTGGGGCTGTTTTGCTTCTGCAGGTGCAGGGAAGCTTCAGCATGTGCAAGGTACCATAAATTTTCTTCAGTACCAGGAGATAATGGAAGAACATGTGATGTAGTCCGTCACAAACCTGAGGCTTGGGAGACGTTGGAATAGGACAATGATCCCAAGCATACCTCCAATTCCACTAGAGCATTGTTGCAGATTAAAGGCTGGAACATTTTGGAGTGGCCATCACAGTCACCAGACTTAAATCCAATTGAGAAACTCTGGTGGCGCCAGCGCGCAAGCCTAAGAATGTGACTGAACTGGAGACTTTTGCCCATGAAGAATGGGCTAAGATACCTGTAGATCACTGCAAGACACTTGTGTCAAGCTTACTTCACATTTAAAAGCTGTTATAACTGGAGAAGGATGTTGTACTAAGTACTGAGAATGAATGTCACTTGGGGCTTGAATAAAACTGATAATAATGTGAGCACAGAAGAGACATTTGTGGTTATTTCATTATAAATGTTATGTTATATTTGTGTGACTTATAAGTGCCTCTTTAATTTAATTGTAAACCAGAGAATTCAAATTATCAAAATCAATGTCAAACTGGCCAAATCACTCAATTTCAGTGGGGGTTGAATAGTTTTGAACACAACTGTATTGTTTCATTTATTGCTATAATCTTACTTGTGTCAATTTTTTTGTTTGTGTAAATATCAATCATGTCGCTAAATTTTTCATGTTCATATTTGAACTCAAGGGGGAGCTCTCGGTTTCTCGTCTGATGTCTTCATTCTGGATGCGGTTGGAGGAGGGGATATGAACCTCGGAGAGCTGGCTGACCTCACTGTTGCCAACGACAATGACCTCACCATTGACGTTAGTGTTATAAATTATCATCTTTCTTCCTTTTAAGCATTAGAGAGACATAAGTATGTCAAAATTATTTCTGCAGTTTTAAGAATGGTCTGTGAACAAAAAGCAGTCCAAGTGACTGACAATATTACATTTACTTCCCCCCTTATTCTCCAAAAATGATAAAATTTCTGTCAAAAACAGAAACACATATTTGTTAAATGTATACCAAGATATTCTTTTTCACAAGGAATAAGTAACCTTTGCATATGATCAGTTGCAGGAAAGTCGAGAAGAGTTCAAAAAAACGTGGAACCCTCGCTTCACGCTACGAAGCCACTTCGACGCCATCCGAGCGTTGACCTTCCACCCCAGCCAGGCCGTGCTGCTGTCTGCCTCAGAGGACGGAACGCTCAAACTGTGGAACCTCAACAAGGCGATGCACTCCAAAAAGTAAGAAGCGCTTCCTTACCCTGCGTCTTTTATCTCTAAAACAAGACACGAAAAGATCCATATTTTACTGCCCTCTCATGCTAAAAATGCCACTATAATTGTGTTAGTGTAGGTGTTCCTGGAAGAGTACCTTTTTTAGTGCTGTCTAACATGGAAACCTCTAATTTTTCTTTTACAGAAATGCAGCTCTGGACGTTGAACCCATTTATACATTTAGAGCACACAGGTGAGTGGGACAGGTTTATAATTAAACTGAGATCGGTTCTCTAAAAATGAAATGGCATGACCTGTGGCGTACTTTGCCATGTGCTCCAGGGTAAATTTTCACAAAAGCTAGCAGGCTTCCCAAGTAGCAGCCGAACTGAAAAATGAACTGAAGTTAGAGATGCACATTATTCTGGTACCATTGGTTAAAATATATAAATATAAATATATATATATATATATCTATATATAGTGCAGATTTTAATTTCTCCCCATTTATCAGCAGTAATTGATTGTAAATGTAATTGTGCATGCTCTTTTCCCCTATATTAGTGTTAATCTTTGCTTTAACACTTAATTTACCTTGTCTATATGGAAGCCATTGAATAAAATAATTAACTTTTTATCTCGGGATTTAGCCTTTTTTTTTGCAGTTCTTAGAATAAAAGTCAGAAATAAATTTACAAGATCTTAACTCTAAATTGTAGTTTATAAAGTCATTATTGCATGATATAAGCTTGTAGATGCAAGGAAAAAGTTTTGGATTGTGATGACTAATTGGCGAAATGATTGAAGTTTTAATTATAATCTTTGGCAAATTTCAAAACATTCATTTTTCATACTGTAATGTTTAATGCCTACATTTAGCATAAGCTTAGTGTTAATGTTTTAATTAATTATTATCTTTTTAGTTAAATTTGTTAACTAAAGAGTTAAAATCTGTCTAGCTGTTATTAAAACTAATGGAGTCAAATAATAAATCATACTCTATTAAAACAAAACAAAAAAAGTATATTGGGTTTAAATGCTCACCTTTTCATTTCATCGTTTTCATTTAATTATAAATATGCACTGCCATTCAAAGGTTTGGAGTCAGTAATATACGAGGAGTTCATTTGCAAAAAAAGCGTATCGGGATGTATTTATCTTTAAACTGCTTAAGTTTTAATAAATAAAATAAATTAAATTATAAACATAAATAAATGACAAAAAACGATGTTCCGTTCTTAGTACCTCATAGAACTGTGCATTTGCCTAAAACGGTGATTCTCTAGACCCCCTCCTCTCCAAATCAATACTTGCATGTAATGTTTTTTCAAGCAAATTCAAGATGGATTTAAACATCCCTTGTTCTTTTTTTGCAAACATACCTCACAAAAATTCGAGGTAAAGTATGTATATAATAATATCACACAATTCATTTGCGCATCAAATAATAGACGCATCATCCTGTATGTCATTATAAATATCTTGATTACAATCGCCGTTCATTAAAACTTTAGGCTGCTAGTGTGACTCTTCTTTTCTCTAGCTCTGTAGTTTGTGTATCTTGTGCTCATACAGTGGTTTTGAGCCGGCGTTCCGTCTGTATTTCACACTGACAAAAATATTTAATAAACATAAATATAAATAAAAAAATATTTAAAAACCTGCTGAAGAAAACATTTTAAATTCTAATAGTATTTCACAATATTTTGAATATTTTTTGAGTTTGTATTTTTTCATAAAATCCTCTTACAAGCAGCAGTGTGGATTTCTGCTTTATGCTTAACATTTCCATTTTTTCCCCAGATATGTAATATCATGTAAAACAATGTAAAAACCATTCCTTATGAATGTTGAAATCCGTCAGCACCACAATATGTTTGAGTGCACTGCAGTAGTTTTGTTGTGGTCTTTTAAAGTTGTGTGTGTGTGTATGTGTGATTCAGTGGTGCTGTTCTGTCTCTGGCTATGGGGGAGGAAGGAGAATCGTGCTTCAGCGGCGGTCTGGACGGCACTGTGCGAGGCTGGAAGATTCCAGACCTTAATGTGGATCCTTACGACAACTATGGCAAGTCTTTCTAATGCTGCATTTACAATTTGACTGAAAGTCAGGGGTTAAAGAGTTAAATGAGAATTCTGTCATTAATTACTCGCCCTCATATCGTTCCAAACCCATAAGACCTTTGTTCATCTTCAGAGGATGTGACATCAGTGACTCAACTTCAGCTTTGCTAAGAGTGCGTATGCGTTGTGATACTCTCCAAAATGATGGAAAACATGGCTTGAGTTATTTTTGTTTTCTTATTCTCGTAGCAACGCAAAACTGAAGTTGAGCTACTGATGTCACATCCTGTTTTACCAATGTTTTTATGTTTCTGGAGCTGTAATAATTTCAGTTGTATTGCTGTCTATGGTCAGATAGCTAACAGAATTTTCATTTTGAGGTGAATCAACCCTTTAACACTATTTATTGCAGTCCTGTAGAGGGCGCTGACTATATATTTGGCAACACATTGGACAAAATAAGACATGCATGTTGTGTATAACTGTGTTCAGATCCAGGTGTGGAGAGCAGCGTGTTGTCGGGTCATGAGGACGCGGTGTGGGGTTTGGCCTACTCCTCCAGCCTCAAGCGTTTGGCCTCCTGCTCTGCAGATGGGACGGTGCGGATCTGGGACCCTCATAATTCCTCACCGTGTGTGTCTGTTTTCAACAAGGAGAAAGGTGAGGAGAAGATCTTGTGCGTTCGGATGGTTTGTCTTTTCTGTCTGTCTCTCTCACTCATTGCCTGTGTGTCTTTCAGAACATGGCACTCCCACCTCGGTTGCCTTTGTAAACTCTGACCCGTCCCAGGTTGTTGTGTCTTTTGATGCGGGCGAGACTCTGCTTTATGACCTCAACACGGAGCAAAGCATCATGGTCCTGGAGAACCAGGCTAAGGATGGTAAGTGCCAGTTCATATAGGAATCAACATTTACAAATTATGCAATGAAACATTTATTGATTTATTTTAAAATATTAAATACAATTATTATTTATGTACTTTATTAGTCTGTCATTTTAGGCAAAAGTCATGTAATTAATAAAATCGTTAAAAAGGTGTGAAAATTGGTGTAAATGCATTAAATAATTATATTCTTAAGATATTAGGGTGATGTCTGTGCTCACCAGCAAACAATTTTTATTTATAGTCATTTTATTTGAAAAATATAAAATAGTATGATTATTTTAATACTCTCTTACTCGTATAAAATAATAATAATAATAACATCTTAAAAATGTGTAATAATTGCTTTAAAGTAAAATATGATTTTAATATTGACTCTAGAAATCATACGTATAAGGAATTAGGTTAGTTTCACTGACTTTGAGTGACATGAAGTATTTTTTTTTTAATTGAATTCAAATAAAATGATTAACATCAATAACATTATTATTTCATGTTAGCTCAATTCCATTTAATATCACAGTTACATTTTGCCAGACAAACGTTTTAAATCAAATATTATGGTTTTTTTTTGTATTTTTGTATTTCATGTTAATGAAACTACTGTAGGTAACAAATCATATTTTTTTTGTTAAAATTGTTATCATAAAGTCAGGCAAATTGCTGAAATATTTAGAATTACTACAAAATTCATGTAAAAATGTGTTTATTTATATAATGTGAAATTATACGTATCAATTAAGATTTACACACACATAATATTGCACTATTTAAAAGTATATTAAAGTGGATGCAGTTCTTGACAATAATAGTTCCACACATGTTAGACAAGTAAAATTTCAAGTTTTTTGTTTAATAATAAAATATTGTGTTTTTCTGTACTGCCCCCTGTAGGCAGCGAGCTGATTAACCGCGTGGTCAGCCATCCGAACCAACCGATTTCCATCACAGCCCACGAGAACCGCACCATCCGCTTCCTGGACAATAAGACAGGTGTGTGTGGAGAGCCTGAAGCAATTTTGAGGCCCGTAATAACACAGTGTATTTTCCAGCTGTGCGCGGTGGGATCTGTAAATACACCAGCAGAGCTTTTGACTCTCATACCGTGCCGTCACAATAGACCTTTCAAAGCAGTTAAAAAAAGAACCTCTGGTATAAAAAACCTCAATCGAATCGGTGCCAGACACCATCCTTTACTCACCAGTTTATATAGCAAGAGAAGCGAAAAGCATTCTGGGTGTAAAATATTAGCCAGTGAAAAATGAAATAAATAATGGTGAACCCAGTGGTGCATAACCTGTGGGTTTGTTTTCAGGCACATTAGGATCTTTTTTTTTTCTGGGTACTTCTTTATAATGGAATTTGTCTTAAAGATAATTTAAGGAGAGTCACTACGGTTAACTAGTCATCTAGTAAGGTTTATCTAGATTTGTTAAGGCTTATTTTTAATAGCAGCAATACTTTAAAGCAGGGGTTCTCCAGTTTTGTTGTTAGCGAAATCATCAAATAAGTAAATATTTTAATCCTTTTTAAAACTTTGCATGTTCATGCGGCTCTGTTATTGGTTAAACCAATTAGATATTACATTTTTGCGTGTTTGTTTAAAAGGATGAATTTAGAGTCACAGACTTAACACACGTCCTTATCCTATTGGGTAAATCCGAACATGAAATATCAGGCCATTTAGAAACAATATTATGTATCAAAAATAACCCACATGACCTAATCTTTCCATGTTCCTCTCGGTTTGGCCAAAGGCAAAGTGATTCATTCTATGGTGGCTCACCTGGATGCTGTAACCTGTCTTGCCACAGACCCTAAAGGCACTTACCTCATCTCCGGCAGTAAGTAAATCTACAACAACACACAGATTGTGACGGCAAAGAGCAAAACAAAAGCCAACGTGAGCCGCATCCACGTCAACAGACCGAATCTCTGTAGCAGTATTATGAGGTTTCTTGTTTTCTCAGGTCATGACTGCTCCGTGCGCTTGTGGATGCTGGACAACCGCACGTGTGTGCAGGAGATCACAGCACACAGGAAAAAACATGATGAGGCCATTCATGACGTGGCCTTCCACCCCTCGCAGCCCTTCATCGCCAGTGCAGGGGCCGACGCGCTCGCCAAGATCTTTGTTTGATTTTCTCACTGGTAAATGCCCATTCAAACACATTGAAACTAGATTAACAGTTAGAAGTTAAAGGGGTGCTGTATACGATTTCGACCTTTTAAAGGAACAGTTCATCCAAAATAGAAAATAATGAAGAAACAAAAAGATATTTTTGATGAATCAGAGAGATTTTCGACCCTCCGTAGACAGCAATGCAACTGGACATCATTAATAAATGTGACATCTGTGGTTCAGATATAATTTTATAAAGCTACAAGAATACTTTTCTTGTCAGCTGCACTACACAGATACACGGTTTTCATTCAGATGTGACCCTGGTCTTAAATCGCTGGGGTATATTTGTAGCAATAGCCAAAAATACATTGAATGGGTCAATATTATTATTATTTTTTGCCAAAAATCCTTAGGATAGTAAGTGTTCCATGAAGGTATTTAGTCAATTTCTTACCGAAAATATATTAACATCGAATTGAGCGAATGGCGCGTTTGACGCGTGATTTGCTCAAGTTGAAAAATCTGAACTTTGGCGAAAATGGCCGCATTAACTAATCAGGAG
>JAUCMT010000028.1:1726885-1744388 GCA_032357475.1 Enteromius thamalakanensis
GTTTATACATTAGTATGTAAACATATATATATATATATATACATATATATATATATATATATGTGTGTGTGTGTGTGTTTAAAACACCGTTACAGTTACTAAAATTTTTCAGTAATCTTATTTAATATATTTTTACTATCAACAAGCTTCCCACAATCCTCGAAAATCTTAAATATACAGTTTAAAGCTTAATTTCCAGCCCTTTAAAAGTAATGTAAATTAAAGCAAATTTTAAAAAGTCATTTAAATGTTTATATTGAGTATAATTGTATAGGTTACATTAGTTATGCTCAGAACTTATGTAGTCTGCATATAAGGCTGGAAACTACTGTTTGTAAGTACACAAAACCTTATCCAGCCATCAAAAATCATTGGAAAAGTAATGGAAAAATCTTGGAAATTCACATGTAAGAAAGTTTAGGAACCTCTGAATCAACCTTAATAAAAATTCACAAATTATATGCAGAAGAAAAAAAAGCCATATTAATTTTGCTGACGTAGTGGAGTACAGCAGGAAATTCATCATGTTTTTTGGCTGGAGACCTGTTTTATTCAAAGTCCCTGTCTGCCAGGGAGGAACTGCTGTTTTTCTGCTAGACCGTAATGTTACAGTAGGTGTGTCCAATTCTTTGCGGAAAAGGTCAGCACAGCAAAGCAAAGCACATTCTGTGCTTCATCTCACTAGGTGCTGTTTGCTGTGGGTTTGGTTATCTTTAGTGTACTGACAATATAAAAGATAAAGGTCTTTGGTTGTAACTGATATAAATACATTTATATATAGTAGATTATAGTCGGTTTCGAAGTCTAAAGGTCTTTTGAAATGCCTTTTGTATCTTACTGTAAGTAAAAATGATGAATTATTCGCCAGCAAACTAGGCCTAGCTATTTTAGAGAGGTGCAGTAACACACACACACATTCATTTATAATTCTTACCCTTCTTTTTTTACCCTCACGAGTTCTCCCAGAGAACAGCGTAATAGGAAATGCATGACTAAACCATTGTGACTCTAATGTGTTCTCACAGCATTCGAGGTTTAAACACTTTCTTCGGACTAGTAGTAAAAGCAAGACAGGCTGTGTTTAGAAATAGTGACTTGGTGATGCTGCAGTTGTTTAATTACAAACTGTTTCACTGTTTTAAATTAAGAGATGGTCTCTGCTCTTGACTTCACTTATTTTGCTTTATGTTAGAGATGTTTTAGAGTGGAGAAATGTTACGCAATAAATGGAATCCATCCAACAGTCCCTCACCACAATACACACACGCACACCCATGATCACACATAGCTTTAGACGGTATCAGACAGTGATGTCGTTCCCATAGCTACTCGTAAATAAATGGTTTAGAGAAACACAAGCCAGTTGCAGTGAATTTACTGTGTGTGTGTACTGAGAATTTAAAACCGCTTTGAAAAAACAACAACAGGATTTCAGTCTCGCCCATCACAATAACTAGAAGTCAAAAGATCAATGTTCAGTTTTAATATTTGAGCAGGCCAGTAACCAAAGGCAAGGGCTGGATTTTCCAGAAGGATGGATTATCAAATTATCAAATCATCAAATATAATATTGTGCATATTCACTGATAATTAGAAAAATTGCTAAATTATGCACCCTTTTGTCCAAATAAATGTAAAATAAAAGCATAAACTAAGATCAGTTAATTTAAATGCCACAAGTTAATTTAATTTCAAGATAATGTTTACAAATGTTATAAAATACTGTGTTTATATTCAAATAAATTGTTAGTTTTTTAACACTTTTTATAACTAAAAGTGTTAGGTGAAGTTAAAGATAATCCAATAATAGTAAATATAAAAATAGTAATATAAAAAATCCATAATAGTGTCTGATAACCTTTCAGTACATAACTATATATCATACATTTGTATATCAGTGTATCTAAATTTTGATTGGTTGAGGGTTGAACTGTTAATTCGGCAACCTTTATTTGTTTGCTTGAATATAACAATTGCATTATATTTTTGAATACAGATCATGTCACATGTATACTTTATGCATGTGTTTTTTTTCACAGTCTTTTGTTTGGAATGCTGTTTCCTGCGTACTACTCCTTTAAAGCCGTCAAATCCAAGAATGTCAAAGAATATGTGAGTACTCAATTTATAAAGGCATGTGTATATCTCTATCCATGTTCTACTGATTCTTCACATCTTAAAATTTGAGTTAAGAGAATGTTAATAACCAAAATAGGTAAAAAGCTCCAGCTAAACTGTCTGTATATCCTTGTTACTTTTCGTATCTGATGGAGGCTGTCAGTAACTAAACCCTGTGCTGTTCAGCAATTTAATACTGTTTGTGGTTTGTGTACTTCCTTTTCTTTCCTTACAAAAAGTACTGTGACTGTACCACGGTACAATGATGAGGTGATACCACTGCTCTTTGATGTATATAAGTGAATGAATAATCATATATTACAGCATGTACATGGTAGTTTTTGTAAGTAGCACTTCTGTATCTTTACCAGAAATTTGTGTTTGCGTTTGTGGTTTGACAGGTGCGATGGATGATGTACTGGATTGTGTTTGCTCTTTACACAGTGATGGAGACCATCACGGACCTTTCTTTGGCTTGGTAAATATACACACAAAGTCTGGAAAGTGGCAAATACATAATTGTTAATGGATTGCATGGAGTAATTTTGCATTAAGTGGTTTTATTAACGTTTTTCTGTTATTCTCCACTGTATGACTTTAGCTATCTAGCCTTTGTGGTAAATGAAGAGGGCTTTTATCGTTTGTTGAGCTCCGTTTGTTTTCCTCAGGCCAGTTAGAGGAACCAGTCTGTTAAGTTCAGTTTCAGTTCGGTTAAATTCCAGTGCGTTTCATTAGTTTCGTGACATTTAAAAAAAAAAAAACCTCTGCTGTGATTTTCCTAAATTAGACCAATTTTTTTGTATGGATACTTCTATGCAGTGTACTAATACTGAGGAGAGTGCCATTAAACCTGCACATTGCAATTTCTCATATTTTCGTTATAATTTTTCATAACATATCATTATATTGATTCACCAAGCCTGAGTTCCAAGTGAATGAAAATCATAGAGAATGCCTGAATCAAATTTATTCTTTTGTCTTGCATCATCCCTCTGTTTTCACATTGATTGCACTTTATTGTTTCAGGTTTCCAGTTTATTACGAACTAAAAATGGCTTTCGTCTTTTGGTTGCTGTCTCCCTACACCAGAGGAGCCAGTGTCCTCTACAGGAAGTTCCTACACCCTATGCTGGCATCCAAGGAGAGGGTAATGACCTAAACACATCATCAGGCTCCCTGGGAATAGGCGTTCACTGACAGTGAACACATAGCCATACTCAACTGTATTATAGAATCAAGACATTACATAATCAATGATTACATGAAAGACGTTAAGAGATAAACAGATGGATTGGGTTAGTTGGATTTGCCAATAACATGATCATAATGAACGTACAATAAACTGCATGGTTTGTTTAACTTGGCCTGCATAATTTGTTCTCGGCCCTCTGTAATTATTTGTTGTCAAACAACTTCTAGCTGAAGGTTAAGGGTGAATTTAAATTGTAGATTTATTGAAAGTTTCACATTCTGTTTTTCAGGAGATCGATGAATATATTGTTCAGGCCAGAGAGAAGAGTTACGAGACCATGGTGAATTTTGGGCGTCAGGGTCTCACGATCGCGGCTGCTGCTGCTGTCTCTGCTGCTGTGAAGGTATTGCACAGACACATGTTCTCATTTGTACACTCTTGCACTGTTTATACTAGGCATTTGAGCTAACCTAGCTAACTAAGCCGATTCGGTCAGCTTTCATTCCATGTAGTGCTGCACGATTAATCATATCGCAATCGCGATGTCACCCTATGCCATTACATTACAGCAAATGTTGGGATTATATTAAATAAACAAATACATTTGTGGACGTAACAAGACATTCATTCTTGCGTTCACACCAGACACGAATGAAGCGTTAAGCGGAAGTGATTTACATGTTACGTCAATGCAAAGACGCAATTAGACATCCTGCAGCACGATTCACGTAAATTAAGTGGCGCGTTAAACAAGCCGGCTTGACTGCAGAGCAGGATCAGCGCGCACCAATTGTGCTTTCATTCTGGCAGCTTGTACTGCACTAGGCTATAGACAAGCATCTTTCTGTCGTATTTTCCAGCGTTCTTCTCTGAACACTGAGCCATGTGCTTTGATATATGTCATTTCTCTGCACCTGCTAAACGCCGCTGCGTCGCCCATGTGTGCTCTCATCCGTTAACATGGGCGCCGAAAAAATATGCGCTGCTTACACCCTGCTGATGCATGCCGCGTAAAACCTGCGTAAACTCAACATGTTCAAGCATCGTCCAAGTCACCTCAGGTGTGAACGCACTTTTAGCAAAGAGGGATTTGAGAAAATGATTGACACACTGGACAAGAGAAATATACTCAGTATATATAACCATAGAAATATACTAAGTATATGTTACATCCTGCTAAAATGTTTTGGGACAACATGTAAAAATATAAAAATGGGTATTTGTTTTATTTATCTGTACTTTTGAGTTTTTAATTTAATAAAGTTAATTTAATGTCATTTTGATTCAGAAATGTAAAGCTGTTACTTTTATTTAATTTTGTACAATTTAGTTTTAATTTGAAAACATTGTTATTTCTAGTTGTTGCTAGATTGCACTGTATACTGTATCTCAGTTGAGAAATACTGATTTTAGCATTATTAGTAATCTGTGTGTGCATTTTCCTCAAAACAAGCAAGTTGAGTCATACCACTTATATATCATATCTCAATCGCAATTTTGACCTTAATAATCTCAATGTGACATTTTTCCCAAATCGTGCAGCCCTAATGAGGACCCGCTATTGTTTGGTTATTTAAAATATAGAAAAGAGCATAAGGAAAGCACACATATGAAATGTTTAATCTGCAAGACTTTAAAGCAAATAATGTACTTATGTGATTGCATGTACTGTCCGGTGAGTGAAATTCTTCCATTAAGTTAACACTGATGTGAATGTATGTCACGTTTTAAAGCATATTTAGATGGAGATGATAAAATAACAATATACTACGATATTCCTTAAGCAGATTGTGGAGAAATTTTTATTGTCCATGATCAAAAATCGTCATATCGCCCACCCCTATAGCATTGACCAAAATTAAGAAATATATTGTGATATAAATTTTTGCCATATCGTCCAGCCCTAAATGATACAGAATGAGGCGATACTGTTTAAAGCTATATAGGCTTACAGTAAGGATAAGGATTGGGATAAGTTTATATTTTTGGACAGTAATGTTGTGTAATGGATGTGCAGCCAAATATTTTTTTTTTTGGAACCTGTAAAATGTAAAATGAAACTCTAAATCTATTCTAGGACTTTTTTTGTTAATTTAATAGATCCTTGGTTAATAAAAGTTAATTTTTTTTCAAAGAAGAAAGAATAAAAATGTACTGATCCCAAACTTTTGAACAGCAGTGTAATAGTAAACTACTGTAACAGTAGTTTTGAACATTACTATCCATTTTAATATTTAAATGATCAAAGAATCCTAAATTAAGCAGCTCAACTTCTTCCAACACTGATAAAAAATCATATTAGATTGCATATTAGAATGATTTCTGAAAGGTTATTTTAAATTGATATAATATTTCACAATATACATTTTTTTTTCTGGATTTTTTACCTAATAAATGCAGCCTTGGTCAAAACATTTTTGCATCACTTTTTGAGGCTCAAGGTACCCATTTTCAGTCACAGCAATGTATTTTTTTTGCCATAAAAATGTATTGGGTAAAAGACATTGGCATTATTGCATATATGTAGGGATCAGATTTTTCAATGTAAACAGTCAAAACTGTTTTATTAATTTAAATTATATTATTTACACATTTATGAGCACGTAACCCAACCCCTGCCCCTAACCTACCATCTGCCAATAAAACACAAGATATAGCAGACAGATACAACCCCCGTCATAATTTATTTAAAATATATTAATATTCCAAGTATTTTGATGGAAAACAACTGATTTGTGAGAGGAATAGACGCAGTCACTGTGTCTGTCTTATGTGTACTTCCTGTGCGCTGCTGCAGTCTTTGCTCGATCTTTGCGAGTCAACGTTGGTTGTGAAATGCCACTGCGACAAGCTACAGGACGGGATATGTTTTCTAAATGAGATGGCAGCGTGTTAGCAGTGCAATATAATTTTTAGTGATTAAAACCTTGTGTTTTACGTAGGGCTGCAACTAACGGTTATTTTGATAATCGATTAGTTGGGCGATTATTTTTTCAATTAATCGGTTAATATAATATATAGATACATAGATATATATTTATTGTTTAAAAATACACTGCCATGTTCAGTTGTTAAAATATAAACAGCTTAAATAAAAAATATAAAACAACGTAAAAAAAGAACGTAATAAAAAATTGTTACATTTGAAAACAGATCTGCTAGTTAACAAGTTAACTTTGTAGTGGACTATATAAAAAAAACTGTAGAAATGCAAAAAGCTAGTAGTCACAAATGTACTGTTATTTGCATTCGCTGAAAACCATAACAATCACTAAATGTAATATTCTACTGTTATTCATACCATGTAATGTAAGTTAATCTAAAGTAGCGTCATTTAACTAATCACTATTGCTCATGAGGTGATTGCGCAGTGTTATGCTAGCGAGTAGCGAGTGTATAGTGCAACTGTCCCGAAGTTAGCAAACAGTTTAAACAAAAACGCTTAAACTATACAACTTTTACACAATGAAGAAAAACAGTTTTTACTTAACGTTACCCTGCTGATGTTTTGCCATCCGTAACACCAACATGTTTTTTTTTCATGCTTCATGTCTTCATGCTTGACTGTGGTACTGCCGTGCCATGAAAGCTCGGTGTGGCATAGCATGCAGGTAACCGTCTTCTTAGAGAAGCCTCCATTGCGCGAACGGTCCTCCATAATGTGCCCAACTAATCGATAACGGCATTCTTTAACAATGAATTTCATTATCAATAATTAACGATCTTAGCGATTAGTTGTTGCAGCCCTAGTTTTACTCTCTTCTACTCGTAAATACTTCAAATTACTTCAGAAGACAGGGAATGTGAAACTACTTGTTTTTAGTGTATTTATTCTGCTTGTTTATGATTAGTTTGTGCAAGAAATACCTGTACAGGAACTGCATTTACCTGTGTGTGTTTATATTGTTCAGAGGTGGGTAGGTTTAGGGTAGGGGTGGGTTAGGTGCTCCAAGAAAAGTTTGTAATTATACATTAAATTTGTATATGCATGCAAACCATTACATTTAAGCAAAACAACTGAAAACAATGGAGGACCACTCGTGTCGAAAAGTGACGCAAAAGGGTCTTGACCAAGCATCAAAATGTGACAAGTTGGAGTGAGACTCTGTTGGATTCATGGTCATTTTCCAAATCATGGCGATCATCCTTATCGCCTTATTGGGATGTCCCTGTGTTAACGAACACAGCACAGTGTTATGTCAAATTGAAATTGAGGACTATTATACATTGTAAAGCATTTATAAAGCAGATGGAAAGGCTAATTTATCTTCTAAACAGCAAAGTTAAACAAACACAACACAGAGGGATACAGAACACAAACATTTTTTTTTCAAGATGTAAAATAATTTACATTTTATAAATGAAAATCAAACCTTATAAATCAAGAACAAGGCATTTATAGCTGTATTTATAAACTGCTTACTAATGACTAGTAATGTTGGAACAGTGCTTTATAAGGATGATCTGACTATTTACTAATGCTTAACTAATGATTCATAGCGTGTAGTTATTATAAAGTGTTACCGCCGGTTCTATAATCAGCTTTAAATTTCATCTGGTGCGTGATTTTTCATTTAGCCGTGTATACTACACTCGGCTGTTGTTCGCTGACGAGCTGTGCAAAACCACACTAATAATTAACTTTTTTAGTCATGTCTGTTATACACTTTACACAACAATTACTTTAAATTATGAGATTTATATATGTTTATATAATATGTATATGAAATACATTTCTACAGCAAATCTGCTAATAAATTCAGTCCTGGAGATTTTAAACCTTAACCAGACTGTAAATATTTAAGCATTACGTAAATGAGACAGAAGCAACTTTTTATTCTAACAAGGAGCTCCTTAATGAATTTTGTTCATCACTGGACCGAATCTTTACTCTTGTTGTCAGTTAGCAGCTGTCATGTATTGGTCAGCTGCTTGAAAATCAATATTTGAGCTTTTTTTTTTTCTTTGGACAGGGGTGTGAGGTTGTTCCATAACAGTGAGCATTAGAAGAAATAGCAATTTAGAGGAATATAAGTAAAATGATGATTTGGGGAGGGACACCACCATGTTGACATCACATGGTAATCTCCTGGCTACAATCTGAAATGCCCTGAACAGTTAAATTAAAATATATTGTGGCTGTCACGAGTAAAGTAAAAATGAAATTAAAATGTCAATTACAGTGTTAAATGTAAATCTGTTCACTATGCATATTTCCTTTTCTCACTTTTAACATGTTGCTGTGGTCGGAGATTTTTTTCATCATACAGTGTAGACAGCTTCACATATATGTGACCCTGGACAACAAAACCAGTCTTAAGTCGCTGGGGTATGTTTGTAGCAATAGGCAAAAATACATTGTATGGGTCAAAATTATAAAAAAAATGTTTTTTGCCAAAAATCCTTAGGATAGTAAGTAAAGATCATGTTCCATGAAGGTATTTAGTCAATTTCTTACCGAAAATATATTAACATCGATAAGATCTTCAGTTGGACAACTTTAAAGGTGATTTTCTCAGCTTTCTCAGATTTTCTGTACCCTCAGATTCCTGTTAGATAGTTGTAAATTGGTCAAATATTGCCATATCCGTCCAAATCATACATCAATGGGAATATTTATTCAACTTTTAGATCTACACTTAACTCTTACGACTGCTTTTGTTGTCCAGGGTCACAAATCATAGTGTAAATAAACATAGAGGATGCATTATTGTGTTGCGGGTGACACAGAAGAGCATACACAGTTCGTGTTCAGAGCATATTGTCTAATATGGTGCTATGGGTATGTGGAGGAGACAGTTTTTGTCTGATGCCTTTTAATCCGAGTCTATATCAGCCGATGCCTAAGAGACCTGACGTCGTTGAAGCCTTTTTTCAAGCGATTGAAGCCTTTTAGTCTGATACACAAAACTTTTACTATCTTCTTAAATGTACATCGTACATGGCGTGAGGTCATATTTATTTTTCAATGGGCTAAAATTGTAGACTCTGAATAAGCTATGGCCTTTAGTTTTTTCTGCAGCCATGAGGGCAACTCAGCATTTTCTTGCCGGTGTTTAACTTGACACAATCTCTAGGACTTCAGATTCAATTCACTGGCAGTACTCGCACATGATCAACCTTTCCCTGTCCCTGGAGATTCAGCAGCGAAAGTCTGGTTCAGTTCTTTATGTCTTGCACAAGTCAGCGAAAAGGCTTAAATCGCTTGCAGCACCTTGCTAGTAGCCGTAGTTGTGCGGGTGGGTGTATATTCACACACCATGCCTTCTGCCTTGATCTAACTTATGTTTTTTTTCTCTCCCCAGGGGATCTACCCTCACTACTGGGCCAAAAGAGTGAAACGCCGAGTATCCGCGCACACACACACAAACACAAAAAGACACACTTGCTCACTAAATGAGGAGAACAACGTTCTACACATCACTGCCTGTGTTAAAGGCACACAACCCAATAACCCATCATCTTAATGTGATACAAACTGCTTTTAATACTAATGACTTTGCTGCTCATATCCTGATTTCGGTTTTAGACGACACTACTAATAACCTGCACTGTGTGTTGCGAGGGATGTCCAATCTGTTGACGGATGGACCCACACAAACACACCTTAACGCGTCTCACACCCTGGATTTTAATTTCATGCTCGGTTTAGGTTGAGGATTCGAAGGCTCTTGGTAAACAAGACATTACCCAAGCCTGCCGGTTTTCTCAATGTAAATTGCGTTAGTGCTAATCTGTGAATTAATGTCCTCGCACAACTGTTGCCTGGGAACGCGAGGCGATCGATGCATTTCATTCCAAAGACTGCTTTAGATGAGTTTCTTTTCTTTTTTGGATTTTAGCTGCATGTACAACACAGCTTTACCTTTAGCCTCACAGCTAAGAGCCTTTCATAATCAGTTCAACACATTTCATTCGTATGACGAGTACACTTTGAACTAAAACCAAACACGTGTATCTGCGTGTGCGCGTTTGTGGCGGTGCTAGCACAAGCATTTTGCAACCACCGTCTTCATTCATATCCAATCAGGTGGCGTTATCCGTAATAGTCAGGTGACTGTTGAGTAGTGTATTTATTGTAGTGTTTGGTATCAGTCGGAAGACTCTGGGAAGATCTGCAGTTGGATGCGTAACTGATTTCTGTATATAAGCGGGATGCGCTGTACATAGCACACTTGTTTCACAACCTTGGTGCTAAGATCTCCTCTGAATCAGGGACCTGTCCATGACGAGGGTCGCAAAGTATCAAATCTCGGTTGATTCCTCGGGAGTCAGCATGTACGGTTCTGTGGCATTTCAGAAATACAGCAAGTTTGTTGGGGATTTCAAAAAAACGTTGGCTTTTAAGGTTTTGTCAGGGTATTTTTAAGACGATAAACTCCGCGCTGAAGGTTCTTTGGTTGGGGATTGTCATCAATACATAAAAAAAAAAAAGGAAACCAACTACAAGTTGCAGTGTTTCAGTACAGCTGTATTGTCAGTTTTCTCAGTTTTTGGACATTTGTGATCTCGACCCAAGTCCTTAAAAGTGGAGAACAAAGGAAAGTTTGAATTGCCGCTTTGAAGTGATGAGAAACTAGTGCCGCCCAGTTTTCAGTTGATTTACAAAGAGGTCAAAGCCCAGTGGTTAAACTTTAAAAAGTCCTCTTGATGGATTTTGTGCTGTTATTCAATGCAAGGTGCAAAAACAGCTCTATAAGTGAAAATAAAAGAGGGAAACCTTGCTTCTTATTGGCCAAGCAAGGAATCCGAGATGCAACTCTGAGACTCGATTGGGGGGGATAACAAGGTGAGATGAAGAATCAAACCTGAATCTGATCTTTAGGTTTCCCAGTGGGATGGCGCTTGTTCTTGAGGTCTGGAGAACAAAGGCCACATTAGCCAGTTTCCATTTTGTGGGGGTTATTTTTATCCTTAACTGGTTTTCCGTGGTCATAGACGAGTGGCCAGAAGCGACAAAAAGACTGATGGGCCATAAAGAGCGCTCTTGCATAATGGAGCCAAGTCAGATCTTAACCATCCAACTCGGAAAACAAGGTTTCCTACTTTGGGGGTGTGATTTTTGGCAAGGAAAACCTGTTGGACTGATTTTGATTCTTTGTTTGTTTTAATGGACAAGTTTGTCTCGTGTCACTTGTCCAGTTGTCGAAACCACCGATTATTTTGTGGGCTGTCGCCCAGTCAGTGAATGTCACATAACCACAGACTTGCGTTCAGTGGAATCCATAATCCTTTGCTGCTTACCTCTTTCCTAGTAACTTCGCACCACACATTAACGGTTAGCTTTATGCTACACTACACGTGTAGGATCACACAGGCGGTTCGGTTCATCCATGGATTGCTGCATCTTTACATTCTCTTCCAAAGACTGCCGGTTGCATGGGTGTTTTGACCAGTCCTGCTGTCTCTTTCGTACACCTCTATTTCCGCACCCTTCGATGCAATACGAGTCTTGAAATTACAATGACAAAACACATTCCTTACCGAGAGAGAACGAATCTGTGTGTAAAATAAAAAAAAAAGAATAAAAAAAATGTAAAGATTGAAAGAAACAGAAAATGTTTATAAGTTTGAAATGCTGCCAATGCAAAATGTAACTCTCCCATTCTCTCACTTATTTGCTTTCTTTACTAGACATATTATGATTACTAGTAATAAGGTGTAAGACGACAGTAGTACCTTTTTTGCTAGGCTTAAGACTTGCTTGTGATTGTGTAAAAGCCTAAACAACTGAAAATTGTATGGAAATTTAAAAAAGAAAAAAATAACTTTTCAGTCCACAGCCAAGGTAAAAGGACTTTTTGTTAAGTGTTTTTATTTTTTAAAGCAATTTATCACTGTGTGATATTTTGTACATCATAAGCTGTATTCAAACTATATCCTCTAACTACAAGGGATAAAAAAGACCAGCCTTTTATTTATTTTGTTTTATTATACATATTTTTAAACTGCTTTCTAGCTTGTATCGAAATACATCTTTTCCTTATCTTTTTTTTTTTTTTTTTTTACTCTGCAGGTCTTGTGTTGTATGTCATTAAAAAAATCCAAAAAACAACTAAATAAAAACATGATTTTGTACAGACATTTCATCCTTGTCTGGTCTGGACTGTGCTGTCTCTGAAAGTTAATTTGAGTATACAGAATGTTCAACTCTATCTGTCTGTTCGTGTAAAGAAGTGTTAAATTATGTGAACATACTAGAAGTACTGTAACTTACTGTAACCATTCATTGAAACTAAGCTGCAAAAATGACTCCTCATGAACCGTTTTAAGTCTGATATACACTTGAACACAACTGCACCAACATTTTAATGTCAACAGTGCCTATATGCTAAATTTGACATGCATTTTTTGCGGAAATTGCAGAAGTTATGAGAACTAAATGAGCACTGAAACAAGAATATTTTATTTGTATTTTTTAATTTTTGTAAAAAGAATGTTTATTTGCTTTGAGTTCAATTATTATTTTTATTTATTTCTCTATATATATATTTTAATTAATGCAATGTCTGTTACTAGTGCACTGACACTCTCTATGAAGAGAAACGATTTATGAAAAATTGTTCTGGCTGTAGGATTGCACGAGGGTTGATTCTTTAGCCATGTTTATTCCACACAAATCAGGTATTTGGCTGTCATTTGGGACGTGTGGAAAAGGGGACTGTGCTAAGAGTAAGAATGAGTGCCTGGGAAAAGAGTGCAAGTTAACTTGGGGCCCCAGGCAACAAAAAAAGAGGACAAATTTGTTCCAGGGTGGGGGAGTAATCGAGGCAAACTGTTACACAAAGAGAAAGACGTAAAAGTTGAGAAGGAGGGAAGAAGGTGTATGTGGGACTGGGAGGAGACCGAAGTGGATATGCATGATCTCACGGAGCCTCTCTTTTACTGCTGTCTCTCCTCCTGATTGGCCGAGAGATCTGCCAGTCACAGCACTTCCTCCAGGGCTCTGCGAGGTTTAGACAGTAGGGAGGTGGAGGCCGGGGGAAGAGGGAGTGTCCTTAGTAGTGTTCTCACTGAGGCACAGCACACACGGCTCAACACGACAAGAAACTGAAACACAGTCTGACTTGCAAAGCAAGCCCAACCAGGAGCTCTCTCCAGCTTATTTCCTGTACTTGGAGGCCATCTTGAGTTGGCGGACTGCTTATTGGCGTTTGTTTGCTGTATCTCATTTGTTACAGTTGCTTTTTTTGTCCCCAGTGTGTTTCCTTGAAGTTTGGACGTTTTCCTCTTCAAAGCTGCTTTGGAGTAGTGAGGGAACAGGAAGCAGCAGCAGCAGCAGCGGGAGGAGGAGGAGTAGAGGACGTTTAGTTTCAAAGCTAAACTTTATCTGTATTTCTCACCTGCTCCTTCTCTGGAATGAAAGCCGTATAGAGGAGCTTTCCGTGAAAGGGAGGACGAGAAGAAAGAAGAGCCACTTCCTGGAAAGGGATCAGTTGCTTTTAAGCTCTAGTAGACACAGAACACACAGCAAGGACGGCCACTATTGATGAGTGAGTGACTGCTGGTGTGTGGAGGTGAGTTTGGTGCCTCACACTACCCAGTCTTATCTCTCTTGACTGTATTTGAATCTTCAGCATGGCCAACGTCAGTCCCTTCATGTCTCCGGGATCCATGTCCCAGGTCTTCTTCCCCCCGGGGGGTCCATCTCCACCTGGGTCAGTGGTGATGCAGCAGGGGACACTGGTTTCTGTTCATAACTCTCAAACCCCAGGGTTTCCTACTGTGGACATGGGGGTTACCCCGGGTCCCGGCGGGGCATCTGGAATAACATCTGGGCCTCCAGCACCATCCGGCGTCTCCTTCATGATACAGATTGGGCTTACTAGAGAATCTGTGCTTTTACCCCAGACTGCAGACCTGGCCTACATCAAACAAATTTCTTGTTCAATTGTGGATCAGAAGGTAAGCACCAACCAGTACACTGCGCTTTGCCGTTATATGCACTAGCACTTTTGAAATTGCATGTTTGCCCTCAGAGCTTGTGTATTAAGTTCTTTGGATCTACAGCAGCTTATTTTGGAAATTTAGTGGTTTAACTTCTGGTCTGCTAAAAGGATTTTCTTAATTGGATTTTATTTATGATTTCATCAGCAAAGCACCGTGCATGACAAAAATATTTCATACTTGGCTCACATGCACAGTGACCACAGAAATATGCGATGCATGCAGAACATGCTGTGGTAAAATATGACAACTCTCTTATCTCAGTGTATCTCAGCGTCAGCAGTTCTCCACAGAAAAATCCCAAACTGATGTGTACGTTGCCAATTGAGGTACTGATATGTAAGGTCATGGAAGGTTTTAAGAATAAGAATAAATGTATCCAAACATCACTGAATAAATCCCCAACCTGTCCATGTCCAACCTGAATGAAGTCCTTGATGTAAAGCTTAGATTCACTCACTTATTTCTTCAGTGATGGGACGAAAAAAAAAAACAGGTCATCCATTTCGTCACTACCCTTACCTCACATCTGCATTATTACCTAACAACTGAGATTTTATTAGCCAGTCAGACTGTCTAATGATTTGATTAGCAGTTTCCCATGCTCTGGGTGGGATGAAAAGGGTTATCTTAAAAAGATTGATTTCAGTATAACTACACCATACTCTGTCCAATACAGTTTGCAGTCACTAGTTGGAATCCCAGGGTTGAGTTCTGTTATCCACGTGAAGCTGAATGTCTTGAACTGTTGCTAAGAACTTATTTTAAAAGTTGTCCCAGAATGGTTTCTACAAAATAATATTAATGTGATTAGGACTTGAGGAAACACTGACCCTCACTATGTTTTTTCCTATTAACTCGCAAATCAGTTGATTACAATAAGTCCTTTGTTGTGTCCTTTGGATTGGGTGATTTGTGAGCTTGGATTTTGGCTCCTTCCCTCATCTCCCCTTGGCTTCAGACAAAGTGAGTCACAGGGTTCCCTCTCTGTTTATTCAAATGGCTCTCTCTGTTCTATGGACACTTTTTTTCCATTCACTTGGAAGGTAATGTGGCGGCATCACTCAGTTCCTCCCTCTAGGCATTATTTATCCTCTTCTATAACAAGTTTTCCTTTCCCTCAATCCCCAAAGAACTGCAAAATTGTTCTGCCATCTATGTAATACATTATTAAAACATCTATAGAGTACCGGGCTGTGCGGGTTGTCCCTTTTGTTTCTTGCCAAGCCTATTTTCCCTGCTGGTCCAACACGTAAGCAAGCCATTGTCCATGGGATAAAGAGGAGGAAATGAAGCCTGTTTCCTCCCAAAGTAGGAGGCCATGCTGTGTCCTCCCCCTCTGAACCACTCCCTTTGGCTTCCTCCTGGAGTTTGTTTTCTCACTGCAGGTTCCCGATGTTGTTACTTCCATCTTTGCACATCTCCATGCAGCACACCCTTAGAGTTTAAATCTAATGCCTGGAGACTGATTTCTGCTCAAGGTCTGAGTATTGAAATGCAGTTGGCAGCAAAATAGGTGTCGAGATAAGCTTAAAATAAAACAAAAACGGCTGAGGTTTAAGTCCCCTAGAGAGGAATGCGTGTGGTCTCATCTGGATCCCAGGAGGAGGAGCACTACATCAATCTCCTGTTCGCCCACCTCCGGACTTGTATTCTAGGCCTAAGGGGTGATAAAAGTAGAGGGCGGATATGTGGTTGTGTTTTTAGTGGTTTGGGAACGAACAAACATGCAGATCCTCCTTAAAGTAATATGCAATTAAAATCACAGCTTGCAGCTAACATGTGAGTCAGTTTATACTAAACAGAGGAAAGTTAAACAGTACAGAATCGTATTTTTCACCAAAACGCCCATGCGCTGGACTGTAACCAGCATTGAAACAAGGTTATGGACATGGTGTAGATGAATGGTTTAAGGAGGTCTGATATCAGCCTGTGAATTTCCCATTCCTTTTAAGGACACCCCTGAGGAAATGTCAGCAGATAGCGTAAAATCACTACTTGTTTGTTACTGATGTGGCCACTGTAAAGCACACAGCGTCTGATATCAGTGGAGTCACAGGTAATTCTGCACCGTGCAACTCCCACATGTTATAGTCATCTCACTCCGGCTCATTTGCATGGCTACGGAGAGTCTTTGCATGGAAGGACCGTATTTCCTGGCAAATTTACCGCTCTGTGCTGGCCACCATTTGACTATTCAAAACACCCATTTGCTCAACAGGAAATGAATGACAAAAGTGAAAAGAGAAAAGACAAGAGACGCAATCTTTGACATTGTGTTTTGTTAGGGCTATTTTCTTAGCTGAGCTTAAAGCTGCTTTGCATTTCATTTTAATGTTGAAGGTTTAGATAAGAGTGGATGGTCCTTAGATAAAAAGAAATCTGCTCCACATCTTTGATTTAATGTACAATGTTGGGTTTGATGTAAACAAGTCTTCTATGTTATGTACTATATTATTATTTATCAATTTAACAATATATATCCATACATAGTATTCTGCAAAAGAGAATTAGTGATGAAACATTTAAAAATATAATGTGGCACATGTAATGATCATTAAATGGCCCCCAATTACAACACTATTCGATGTGAAATCGATTTTTCTTCCCTGTGACACCTTCATTCAGCACCTAACAAAAACACATTTCCAGGTGTCAAATATAATGGGTTACTCAGTGGTTCAGTACAGCGCCAACGGCAGATCGCTTTACTCAAACATGATTTTCTGGCATACACATGTACACTTCATTTGGAGTTTTCTCCATCATATAGGCAATTATGAAATAGTCTCTTATTTGTGATTTATAGCTCTTAAGTTTAGACTATGGAATATGCTTGTAGTGTACAATACAAACTTTGACAAAACAGTCTATGCTTTTAAGCCTCACCTTAAAAAGGCACTTCCATATTTTGAATGTAGGCTACTATGCAAATACCATTGTGTATGATGAATATGACGGTCATTGACTACATTTGGTATCAAAGTACCATGATATTAGCATATAATACCAAGGCACAGCAACAGTGATTTTTGTGTACAAATAAAGGTATAACACAAGTTTTTTAATAGTCCACTTTAGACGTTCTACTATCAGTAAGTAACTTTGCAACAACATGTTAAAGGGATAGTTCACCAAAATATGAAAATTTGATGTTTATCTACTTACACCCAGGGCAAACCGTTTCAGTCTGTCAGTCATATGATGCAAGCCAATGGCAACCAAAGGTTCCAAAGCTCTGAGAGT
>JAUCMT010000028.1:1757313-1769673 GCA_032357475.1 Enteromius thamalakanensis
TTCAAACTACCACAATCATCTGCAAACAAACTTTGTTCTTGTCATCGTTCTTTGTTCTTGAGTCGATCACGTGTGAAGGTGGGATATACAGAGAATGGTCAAAGTGATGCAAATATACTTACATATTTCCTGTACGTTATGAGTATGGACCAGTGATACCAGTTAGTATAGCCACCTTGCTCTCCGACCCTGCTTCCGTAGATCTGCCATGCTGCAGATTCCAGCTTCAACCCCAATCAAATGACTTGGAACCAGATAAGCAAGGTGTTCACAGGTACCTGATAATTAGAGGCAGATGCGTTGAAACTAGAGGACGGTAGCTATCTAGGAGCAGGATTGGAGATCCCTTCTCTCAAACTCACGTCCTGGAGAGCCACTGTCTTGCAGAGTTTGGCTCCAACAAGGTCCTAAAATCTTGATTACTTTGGTTCAGGTGTGTTTAATTAGTGTTATATGCTTCCAGGAACCGAATTTGTCAGCCCTGTTCAAAACGGAATGTTTACTTAGTTCTAAATCACTTCGTATCAGTTTGTTCTTTGGAAAAAACTCCACCAAACTCCACCATGGCTGGGATGCGAGACCCACCTTAAACCTGGTTTTACTTATTTCCAGGATTCTGCACGCAGGATTGATTTTTCAGTGTGCTATGTGTGCGCCGATATCAGCCATGATTGGATGTTCCGCAGTGGAAAATCCCAACTGGCTTTCTCCAGCGCCGCTCGAGCACAAACACTGACACAAGACGAGGGGCAAGAGTCAGGTTCGGTATGCTGGTTGTGATGGCTTCCAGCTCACTGAGTTGTATGACATGCGTTGAATGGCACATTATAAAGTATTCAGGAGATCTGCTTCACTGCTCCTATGCATTTGACTGACATTATCAAGCCTACGTCCCACACTCCTTTGACCTGCGGTATGGGGCGTCTATATCTTTTTTCATCCTTGTTGTTCTGTCCTCCATTATATGTAACACTGCACCTTTGTCAAGCTATTGACTGCGCCCAGCTTTCTCATTGCAAACTCACTCCAAGTTGGCTTGTTCAGGTAGCTAATCTTCTCATGCCAGGTAGTTGTTCGGTGCCAAGTGGGATTTCGGTCTACAATGATTGGCAGACGACGGCTGTAATGCAGAAGTGCTCGGGTATCACACCCGACTGGCTCTCAGTCTTATATCACAGCACGGTCACAGCTGTCAGCTCGAAATGAAAAGCAACCAAGCAAATCCACCACACCAGATCTCATGCTAATTAGCTTAAATAGGTTCTGCGCGACACTGCGTCGGAATCCCCCTGTAAGATCTTCATCAAAGAGCTGCTCCGCTGCGTCTTCGCCTGCTCTGCATGCCTGGAGATTAAAAGGCATTTTAATTGTTAAATAATTAACAATTAAAATGTTAATTATTTGTGCCGGTTTATAATATTGCCATTTGGTTTTAAAAATGCACCAGGCTTTAAAGGGACCACAGCGTGTTTCTTTTAGTACTTTTAGTTCTCTTGAGGGCCAGTGCTAATGTTTATCAATGTTTTATTGCATTAAAAACAGTGATAATGAAATATTACATGGGCCGTAGGATAAAACAGGCTGGTTTTTTTGTACCTTCAAATTAAACTTCGTTTTTGAAAGTAGAATGATATGGGGAGTTTTACACATGGATATGGGTTTTCTGTTGGATTAACTCAAGTTTGTACACTGCAGAATTTTTTTCTTAGTATTTTTTTATCGTTTTGCTTTATGACTAATATCTAAACCTTCTTAAATCCAGATAATTTACTTATATAAAATATTATAATGTATAAAAAGTCTTAAGTCTTGTTTTTTTTTTTTAAGATTTATCAATTTTGATGTTTTTTGTATAAAACAAGAAAAAAGAGAAAAATAAGTAAATTTTTCTTCCTCCACTGACAGATATTTTTTTACTTTTTTAAGCAAAAAATTACAACATTTTGATATTTTTCAACTTGATCTTGATATAAGAATATTTAAATACTTAAAGACAAAAAAATACATTGCAGTGTAGGAAAAACTTTATTCAATATCAGCTTCAAAGTCCAAACCACACTGTGGCATAAAATAAAATTGAGAAGCATGGGAAAATTGAGTAGACATCATTGACGTTTATGGTTGCTGTCGTATGCAATAATCTGTCATCAAAAATTCGTAGCTAATCATTTTCCCCCACATTATTTCAGTAAATGGTTGTTTTGGACGTAAGAAACGTTTCTGGTAATAAAA
Organism: Enteromius thamalakanensis; assembly: GCA_032357475.1. NCBI lineage: Eukaryota > Metazoa > Chordata > Actinopteri > Cypriniformes > Cyprinidae > Enteromius > Enteromius thamalakanensis. Next base: position 1,759,546 of record JAUCMT010000028.1, read on the forward strand.
CCTACATCATGTTTACGTATTGTTACTTTATTTCTAAAGTTCCAGGAACATTTGATCTCCTAAAACAACACAAACAACATAAAACCTCTAGAAACTGCTCAGAAGCGTTACGGCAGCAGAGCTACGTGAATTAAAAGCTCTTCTCTGCAACAACAGGAAATCTTCAAAATGCAGCTGGCAGAAGCAAAGAACACCCCCGCCCCACTTTGACGTGCAGCACTTGCACAAATACGAGTGGAGATCCCTGGTGGGTACACCTGCAAAAGTGCCACCATCGGGGACCCTTGCAGATGGCTCTTCATTAACACATTGGCCGCTGATTTTAGTAGCTCATCTCAAAATTGGATTCTCCATGTTTGTCCATGAGCCAAAAATCTATGAAGGATGTTGTGGTTGTTATGAGCTGTTGTAATGTGGTGAAGGCTCTTCACAACAGCAAAAGAGAAATCTTAGTAGTGGATATCTATAGATGGATTAGAAATGAGGCTAATCAATGTTTCTTTCTCTCTTTGTTTTGTCCAGTTTCCTGAATGTGGCTTTTATGGAATCTATGACAAGATTCTTCTCTTCAAGCATGACACCAGCAGCAGTAACATCCTGCAGCTGGTCAAAGCTGTGTCGGACATCCAGGAGGGCGACCTGGTGGAAGTTGTTTTGTCCGGTAAGTCGATTGGTTTTAATTAACCACTCACACAAAAGGCATTCAAGCATGCAGCAACAAAGCTACAAGTCATTTATAATGAGGATATGAGGATTTTTGGTGACATGACATTAATTGTAGCAACCACTGAACTGTGGAGAACATTTTTCACATCATGGCAATTCACTCAATCTCATTATCATACATGTTTGAATTAATTTTCATTTATACTGTTTAAAAAAAGATTAATACATTGCAGTACATGTTGTACAGGCTTTAAAATATAAAGTGTAGTTAATAATTATAATAATGTCTACAGTATTGAGTCACATTACAGTAGATAGAGAGAAGACAAGGGGAATAACTTTATCTAATGATATTGTGTTAACATTTTTTTCAATAATTAAAATAAAATAAAATATATAGAAATTCTTTGGCAACTAACTAAAATAAATAAGTTTGGGATACCAAAATGATTAAAACCAAAACTGAAATATATATTTCTTAAAAAGAACATTCAATATTATTAAAAAAATACATATATTAAAAATCTTAATATAAAAAGCTAAAATGACAAAAAAAACACAAATGAAAATATAAAAATAAAAGATTTTTAAAAATGTGCTACAGGATATAAATAATACTAAAATATCACCATGGCAACAATTGTTGCTGTTTTATTTAGATTTAAAAAAAATGAAATTTGACTAGAATAACATATAAGAGATTTATTTATTTATTTATTTTTTGGAGACTGTCCAACACACAGATCTTCAAATGCTACAATTACTGCAAGTTAAATAATAAGAATCCACACCTGCAAATATTGTTAAGAATGTACAGTTAAAGTTTAGTGGTAGAAAGTTTACAGAAAAAAGTGAACAGAGCCATTTAAGCCTAAAGTATTTTTGTTCTTTTTTTGTGCATATTTTTGTTCTTTTTTAAATAAATAACAAACAACTTTATTTATTTATTTATTTTTTTTGCAAATACAAGTCTTTCTCAATTTAGCGACCTTAATTAAATTATAACTCAATTTGGTCATAAAAAGTCTAATGTACCTTCATAAAACCTCCAGAAACCCTAAATGACATTTGAGTAGCTCCTGTTTGTGATTTTGTTTTGTGCTCTGCAGCTGCTGCTACATCTGAGGACTTTCAGATTCGTCCTCACGCGTTAAACGTGCACTCGTATCGTGCTCCGGCATTCTGCGATCACTGCGGAGAGATGCTTTTCGGCCTGGTGCGTCAAGGACTCAAATGCGATGGTGGGGACTCTACCTTTCACTATTTGCTTTCTTCATACTGCACTTGTTTTCATTCTTATTGTGAGCTGTTATGCAACTGCGTTTATTTTCCATGTCCCGAGTATCTTCATATGTGTCCGAGAGTGTTTTGACATAAATGTGACAAATGTCCACAGTGTCCAACTTGTTGCCCTCTGACTGTCTCCCCCTGCAGGTTGTGGATTGAATTACCACAAGAGGTGTGCTTTTAGCATTCCCAATAACTGCAGTGGGGCGAGGAAGCGGCGGCTGTCCACCACGTCCCTCACCAGCAGTCAGTCTCTGCGTCTGTCCACCGCAGAGTCCCTCAGTAGCCTCAACAGCAGCGTGACGTCTGAAGAAGCCAGTCTCATCCGATCACACACCCAGATGGTGCAGCACAAATATTTCAATTAACTATCATACTATATGTTCCTCAGTAGAAATAACCGCTTTTGAGGGGACAATTAAAATATGAAATGTGCGAAGTCAATACATGTAAAAATTGCACGTCTTCATTTTATTTACAATTTATTTGTTTAAAAAATCTGTAAAAACGGCAATATTGTGAAATAATATTGCATGGCAAGGCATTGAGCAATCCTTATTCAGTATGAATAACATTAAAATCATTTTAGTGCTGTCAAACAAACATTTTTCTTTTACATAATCTGTGTTTGTAGGGGGTATATTTATTATTTATATAAATGCACTCTCATATAGTATATATTTAGAAAATATTTACATGTATTTCATATAATTCAAATATATTTAATTTAAATATAAGATATTTTTCTTAAATGTATATATGCATATGTGTGTATTTAATACAAAATTTAATAAAAAATGTATAATAAATCTACACAGTACAAATACATATATTATGGAAAAAAAAAGATTTGAATGTGATTTTTTTTTTTGAATGATTTATATAATACATTTATATCTCATCATATCATCATATATAATATGTACATATATAGTTATTAAAAAAATACAAATAAAAATAGTTACCTAACACAATAAAACAAAAAAAACAGATTTTTGAAAATAAAAAAGTATATTTATTTAAAGCATTTTAATTGCAAATCAACTGCAACATTTACTAAAGATATTAGTAAAATCAAAAGTTTCTCTGTTAATATTGATTAATTGACTTCAGCTAACATGAACTAACAATGAACAGTTGTGTTTTTTTTTTATTATTACTGTTAACAAAGACTACCAAATACTGTAACAACTGTAGGCTCATATTTAGTTAATATTAGTCAATGCAGTGAACCTTATTGTATGTAGAATTTTCAGTTAACTTTAGTTTTAGGGATATTGATGTTTAATTTAATAATATCAAATTATGTAAATAACATGTTGATCTGTCTCCAGCCCCGCACCCCCAGTGAGGCCAGGCGCTTTTACACGGGACGGCCAGTCCACCTGGACAAGATCCTCATGACTAAAGTCAAGGTCCCGCACACGTTCGCCGTTCACTCGTACACGCGTCCCACCGTGTGTCAGTACTGCAAAAGACTGCTTAGAGGACTCTTTCGACAAGGACTCCAGTGCAAAGGTCTGACAATCCTGCTCCATAATCCACCCTGACTTACAAATCAGCAATAAAAGAGCTAGGAAATAGATTTCATTCATGTTGTATTAGTGAATTCCACATAGACATGCATAATGACCTACAGTGTATACCGGAATGCAATGACAAGGTGATCGGATTGAGTTTGCGGTAATGATTAGATGACTAGACATGAAATATTGATCTGTGTTGAAATTAAATATCGATTTAATGTGTAATTGTGTAGTTATCTTGTTCGAAGATTATCTTAATAACACTGAGAGTACACTTAAATATGCACACTTTTTTCTTGTAATTTTTTGACCCTCCATAGACAGCAATACAACTGACATGATCCCAGATCCAGAAACCAGGGTTGGGGCCATTCATAAATTGAATAGAGAATGAATGGTGCATTATTTTTCTAATAATTCAACAGCCCGTCGTCAATTATTCCTTATGTAAATAAAAATGAGAACAGTACATAATGAATTACTAATTGACAGTGGTGATAAATTTCTGAATACATTCAATATATGACTACCTAATGTAATCAATGACAAATAAATGCTCAGCAATAAACAGAATTCAGTGAAATTCTTCCGGAATTGAATTCCACTTCTGTTTCTTTTAATTGTTGTTTCATTCCAATTCCAATTCCATTTCCTTCTTTAAATTGGAATTGTTGAGTTCATTACTGAACTGACCCCAACCCTGCCAGAAACAATCCAAGTGACATCAATGGCTCAACTTCAGTTTTGTGATGGTGCGACAATACTCTTTTTGCCTAAAGAAAACCAAAAAAACTAAATGTACTCAACCCTTGTTCTCCCCTCAGTTACATATTCCACAATTTTAGAGAGTATAACAATACATGCATACATTGTCCCCTAGGAATAAACTACTGCAAATTACATTCATGTGCATGCTTTCCACCCGAACGTACAGTAAACAAGGATACTCTCTAAAATGGTGAAAGATGTAAGTCACATGTTTCTGGAGTTGGAATCATTTCAGTTGTACTGATGTTTTTGGAGGATCGGATGGCTCTCAGATTTTTTTAAAATATCATAATTTGTCTTATGGGTTTGAAACGACATACAGTAAGGGTGAGTATTTCATGACAGAATTTTCCTTAAAGCTTTTCAAAGATGATGGTAATATTTAATAATATTTTGATGATATTGAGAACAACAAATCAGCAGAAGTAAATAACATTATAAAACATATACCAAAGAGATTTTAACTTATAATTATAATTGTTTTGCTGGATTTTTTATCGAATAATTGCAGCTTTAATAAACAAAAGATACATTAAAGAGCATAAATGACCTAAAAGAAGCATTCAGAAAAACATTACTGACCACAAGCTTTTGACAGTAATTAAGTTTGTAATAGGGAACAATATTCTAGCAACAAGACAAACATTCAAGTATTGGACTTATTTACTGTATTAATTACATTTAAAAGATTTATAATACATTGAACCATTAATTTGCAATATTTATATTTGATATCATTTTAATAATTGATTTTTTTGTCTTCTTTTTTAAGACTGCAAGTTCAACTGCCACAAGCGATGTGCATACAAGGTCCCAAATGACTGCTTAGGGGAGACTCTCGGTAATGAGTGTGAGAGAAGCGTTGTTGACATGATGGACATTGTTAACACATTTGGAATATTTACACTGTGTTTTCTACTTCTGCAAACATGTAATTATTGTTTGTCACTTCATTGTGCTTGTGTGTGAATCTTTGGACTTTATTTCCCATCTGTCTGTCTCTCAGACATATTAAGTCCAAGCACAGACCCAGAGGTGCCGATGGACTACAGTAATGAGTATTCTGACACTGATAAGTCATCTCTGATGGACGACTCAGACGAGGCCTGCAGTATCCCCGGGTCTTTCTCTCCAGACAGCAACCAGGGTGGTGCCAGTGGAGACCAGAGGTAGTAAGACAGATTTCAGACACAGAGATAAAATGCCTAAAAAAGTTTTATCCGACTCAGGCTCACTGGAAATATGTTTTTGCATACATTACTGCAAAAATTTACCTATATATACATTTTACTAGAGTTTCTGAAATAAACACAAGTGACAATAAAATACCAACTACTTTAGTTCCTTTTTACACAAATTATGAAAACGTTTTTACGAAAGTTTTAGATTTGTAATCTAATGCATTTTGTTGTTTACATAACATAACCAGCTCTATATAAATAGCTTTTCTAACATAGTAAACTTGCTCGATAGCTTACCCGGTAGAGCACTGCACTTGCGATACGAAGCTCTCTGCTACGAATCTGTTTAAAAAAAGAGATACAAAAGAGTTTAAACCTAGCCTAAGGAAGCTAAAATGGCATGGTTGTGTTTTTATCTCACATTTGCTTTTGTAAATACTATTAGCTAAGTTTAAAGCTGGAATATTTTGGGGCTACAACAAAAAAAATTAGTGCCATTTAGCAGACATTACATTTATGAAATGCTGAAATATGCACAACAAACAATGTCATAACTGACAAAACTAAGAAAACTAAAAAGACTATTCAATGTCACTCGCAGCACTTTTTACCTGAGGCCGCTATGAAACATGATTCAAGTGCAGAAAAATATATATTTCACTGCACTTTTCAGATATGGAATAACAATCTCAGGTTTTGAAGTCATGAGTCATGTATTTCAAATGAGTCTGAGATGGTTTTATGGCTTATACAAATCATATACAATAGTGTACAAGCATTTCACATAAAGTGTAAAAATGTGTCGAAAATTCGATTTGCAACTGTGCATTCTCATATTGGATTCTCTTATAAGATCTCATGATTTATGTGCTATGATGTTTTCCCAGTGCTAATATTCCTCTAATGAGAGTAGTGCAGTCGATCAGGCAGACCACACGCCGTTCTAGCACAGCCATCAAGGAAGGCTGGATGGTGCACTACAGCAACAAGGACACACTGGTACATCCTCTGACTGCTGCCTGACCTGAAAGGGATAATTTACCCAAAATGAATATTTAGGCCTCATTTGCTCATTCTTACATCGTTACAAATCTGTATGGCCTTTCTTTAGAACTGAAAAGAGGAGCATTTGAAGACCATCTTACATATACCAGTAAATCGTCCAAATAGTTTTAGAATACTTATTTGACTTATTGTCTTTAAGATGACCAACATATGTATTTAATGGTTTTAATATCAGTAATTTGGCCCTCTGTAATATGCCCTGTATATTAATATAAAGCAGTAGTTGTATAAACCACTTTATTATCTAAGTGTTTTGAGTATTAAACTCCATTGTTCAATATTAGTTTCATAGTGACAAGGATTTTCAAGGACAAGGAGTTTTGGATGATATAATGATGAGTAAATGAAGTGGGTTTTTTTGTTTTTTTTGCATGAACTTTTAACACAGCTAGAGTGTTCTATCTAGTCTATATACTATACTATCCTTACTTCACTTTCCAACATCCTATTGATTTTTCTGCATCAATCTGCACACTTCCGCTATAATATCAGCAAATCTTCAGCTTTTAAATCACAGGCTATTCTGAGCGTCCCCTGCAGGAGAGGCTATTGATTTGTAGGAATGAATAGCAGTAAATGTCACTCATAGTGTTTGGCGCTTCTAGACAAGAATTTTCAGAAAGAATGAGGAAAAATTGGCTGAGGCATTTTCTCAACATTGATATATTGACCTGTTCTTGGCCTCCTGCGAAACTTCTGAATTTCTGTGTAGCATTTTATTCCACTTTTTCTTTCTAACTTTCGTCCTGGTTTTTCTCTTGCATCCTCCTCTTTTCTTCAGCTCTGTTTACTCTTCGCTTTCTTCCTCCTGTCTGCTGGGGTGAAGCTGACCCCAGCACCAACTCCTTGTTGAGCTACAGTATGATCTCTGACCTCTCACCCCACCCTCCAACAGAGGAAGAAACACTACTGGCGCCTAGACTGCAAGTGCATCATCCTATTTCAAAACGACACCACCAACAAATACTACAAGGTAGAATCTCACTTTCTTTAAAGGTCTAATGATTGTCTATAATGAAAGCCTGTTTTACCCATGGTATGAAACAATATGTCAATCTTTTATCTCACAATTCTGACTTTTATTTTCACACTTCTGAGTTTATAACTCACATATTTATTTTATATAACTCGTTTTCTTGAAATTTTAAGAATTGCAATGCATATATTCAGAATTGTTACAACATATTTTATTTTGTATTGAGAAAAAAGCAATTGTGAGGATGTAAACTAGGAATTGCAAAAACAATATTTAGAATTTTCAAAATTGTAATTCTGAGTTTGCTATGCAATTCTAAAAAATTCTTCTTCTTATTATTTTTTTTTATTTTTTGCAATTTTGAGAAAATAAAAATCTGAACTGAGGTATAGAAAAAAAAAAAAAAAAAAGCAGATAAAAGGTAATTGAGACCTTGATCTGTTCAATTCTGAATTCATATCTCACAATATGAATTTCATAATTTCGAAAAAAAAAAATTGGATATTCTGAATAAAAAGATGGAATATTTTGTTCTTTTTGTTTTCATGTATTTATGAACAATATTTATTTAATAAATTTTTTCATCCATCATGTTGGAAACAAGCTTTCAATCATTGATATTCATTGTGAGCTAAATTTCAAATGAGGAGTCAATGTGTGTGTGTGTGTGTGTGTGTGTGTGTGGAAATGCCACATTGCATTATGCATTATGCATTCCCAGTGACACATGAATACTCTGGGTTCGTGAAATAATGCATTATGAATGGTTTTCACAAGCTATTTGGTCATTAGGGTGACTTCACATGTAGAATTACCTGGTTTGATATGTCATTTCAGTTAATTATCTCAACTCACACTGGCATTAACCCAGACCCTGCTTTTAAATTAACCTTGGCGCATATTGTCTGCATAATGGAGGGCCTAATTAGCCTCTTTGCCTCTCTTCGCAGGAGATCCCGCTCTCAGAAATCCTGGAGGTCCGCCGGGCAGGTGATTTCTCTCTCGTCCCTCCTGGCACAAGCCCCCACTGCTTTGAGATCATGACGGGGACCATGATCTACTTTGTTGGGGAAGACCCCAACACCACCCCGTCCCCATCATCCAGCGTGTCTGGTCTGCCCATTTCCACCGTCCCCAGCTGTGTTGCGCCCAATAGTGGGGTGGGACGAGAGTTTGCCAAAGGATGGGAGACTGCTATACGTCAAGCCCTCATGCCAGTCATCTTCCAGGACAACCCTCCAGCAGAAGGTCACACTCCTCATCGTAAGTGAATTCTGGAAGGAAGGTGTGATTCTGAATACATAATCATAATTGGGGTAAATGTCACTGTTAAGAAACCTAAATAAGTCGTTTAGTTATGATAATCTATCTCTGATTTCAGGGATTACTCATTGCGAACGCTAGGTGTAGGTATAGAGATATGGTCAAGACCAAATGTTTGGAATAAAATGGTGCTCCTGGGTCAACAACATACGTTGACCTAGGAACATATCTGACTCAGGGATCAGGACATGCTGTTTTGATTGCTAGTTCTGAAATAAGACTAATATGGTTATCAATCGTATTGATTTTCAGGGCAAGCATCAGTCAGCATCTCAGTGTCTAACAGTCAGATTCAGGAGAACGTGGTGAGTAAACATGACCTTTAAAGATGCATTATATCACATAGTCTGATGGTGATAAAGATGATTATGATAATGAATAATGGAATAATTGATTAACTTTGATGATGCAACCCACAGGACATTGGAATGGTCTACCAGATCTTTGCTGATGAGGTTCTGGGTTCTGGACAATTTGGTGTGGTGTATGGAGGTATGTCTATGACTGAAACCCAGATTTTTTACATTTCTAAACATTTGGTAGGCATTGCTATGCGGTTTCTAAGCTGTGCTTGGTGGTTTTCAGGCTATCCTGGTTGGTTGTTTTCTTACTGGACCATGTGAATAGAGCACATGCACACTTAAGACATTATGGTATTCTTGACTGTCCAATTTGAGACAAGTTATGCTTTAAAAGCTTCTTACTGACATTGATGGTTCCATAAATACCTTTAACATTTATAAAATCTTTAAGCAAAATGGTGTTTTTTTCACAGCAGGATGCACAATGTTATCAGAATGATATCGGAATCTGCCAAAAATGTCTAAAAATGTGAATATCATCCACCCAGTATGATAAATTATGCTGATATGGCTTGCCTAAAAGATGAATAACTCACATGTGATCAGGGTGTGCTAGTGATAAGATCACCTCATTAGTGTGATCATTACTGAAGCAAACTTTTGCTTAAATGTTCATTAGATTCACAGACGTTTATTTACTTAGGGATTGCTGTTGGCATATTTGTAATAAAATGAAAATAAAATACACAAAGATTGTGTTATATAAATATTTTTTTCCTTTTTTTTTACAAGTGCCATGTTTTTCTTTCTTTCTTTCTTTTTTTTTTCAGCCCCTTTACTTGCTTTTTGATCTTCAAATAATTTAATGTTTTCACTTCTGAGAAGTGCAGTTATAGATTTACAGTAGACTTATAGTTTTTTTTCCAGCTTTCAGTGTTCTCTTATTGTACACTAACTTATATATACAGTGAGGTCAATAAGTATTTGATCACCCTGTGATTTTGCAAGTTCTCTTACTTAGAAATCATGGAGGG
>JAUCMT010000028.1:1773213-1788689 GCA_032357475.1 Enteromius thamalakanensis
AGAGTCGGCCCAGCCATTGCTGCCACTGCTAGAGCCTGCCAAGCCGTTGCTGCCACTGCCAGAGTCTGATCCACTGCCACTGCTGCTGCCAGAGCCGGCCCAGCTACCGCTGTCACTGCTAGAGCCTGCCATGCTGCTGTGGCCCGACCCTCCTGAGTCTGTGGCGGAGGACCTGCTGCTATGGCCCGATCCTCCTGAGCCTGTGACAGAGGACCTACTGCTATGGCCCGACCCTCCAGAGCCTGGCGCGCTGCCCGAGCGCCTTCCAGAGCCTGCCGCGCTGCCCGAGCGCCTGCCAGAGCGCCTGCCATAGCATGCCGCGCTGCCCGAGCACCTGCCAGAGCCTGCCGCGCATCCAGTGCGCCCTCCAGAGGTAATGTGACATTCTGTTCCTGTCCTGTCTTGTCTCCCCCGCTGTCTGTGTAATGTCATGTTGGTGATGTTCATGAAGTTCTTTGTGTCCCCCGCGTGTTTATCTTTTGCTGCCTCGTCAGCTTTTGTTTTCATGCTCTGTTTTTTTTTGTTATTAAATATTTCATTATTGAGATGTCCTCCGATCCTTTGCCTCACTGAGAGGTTCAGCGCACACAAATGTCTCGTTCTCATTGGTTGGTTCGCACATCCTGATTTTGCTCAGTTCGACGTGTTCCTGGGTTAACATATTTTGTTGACCCTGGAACAACATTTTATTCCAAAATTTCAGTTTTGACCATATCTCTACACCTAAACATAACTCTACCCATGAGTAATGTCTAAAATCAGAGAGAATGATAGATGACTGACACTGATGTACAAGCTCCAAACACTGATTGTAAGCCTAAACTTCACAAAAACTATAAACTGGTTCTTCAAATCTGATTGGCTAATCACAATGTTGTTCCAGAGTAAACAAAGATGTTGAACCAGGGACACGCCAAACTCAGCAAAATCAGGTTCTGGGGTAGGTTCTGTCTTGTGTTCCCCTCTATCAAGCTTAAAAGAAGCCATCACTCTCTCTTTTACGCTGATTATTGTTTAGCCTATCCCTTGTTTTTCAGTTCCCATGTTTTTCTTGTTTTAATTGTGTTTTGACCTTGGACTCTTGTCTGGTTTGTGAGTGTTTGCTGCCTGCCCTGACCCTTGCTTTGTCATTGGATAAACTCTTTTGCCTTTACCCGAATTGCTCTTGTTTTGCTGGTGTTTGACCTGCTTGTTTGACTACATTTATTAATAAAGCCTTGGCGCTTGGATCCCTACTCAGCCCTCAGAATAATCAGCTATACCCGGATCCAGCGGCTTCTTCAACTCAGCTCAACCATGTACCCGGTTGACCAGCTTTTACATCTTCAGCAAGGAGGTGTTCTATTGATGATGATGTACATCAGTTTTGTGAGTTGTGATTTCAAGTACCGCTTTATGATGAGTTGCCTTGAGGGGAAGTTAGAAGGACCTCATGGACTATAAACTGTTGTTATGTGGCTCGTTCACTGTGGGTGAAGCAGAGGACCTTGAATCTCCTAAGAAGTTTTTTTTGAGGGGGGCCAACATCATCAAGCGCCGATGGCAGCGGAGCTTGACCCATCATGGCCACCAGCAGGTCCTGTGATTATCACAACACCAGGATTTTCTGTACTACAGTGTTCTGTGATCGACAGTTCGGAGTCTCGTCCCAAGATGGCTGCCAATTCAGAGTCTTTTTATACGATGGCCACCACACCAGAACCAATTTACAAGATGGCGGCCAACCCAGAGCCTCATCACAAGATGGCCGTCTGTTTAGAGTATCGTCCCAAGAGGTCTGCCAACCCAGAGCCACTGCACAAGATGGCCGCTAACCCAGAGCCACAGCTCTCAGTTGCAAATAGAACAAGGTACTTTATTTTTAGTTTATTTTTTATAAACCGAGGGACAAAATAATTTGGTGTCGACAATATGCCACAGAAACTGCTGATAGAGTTTCACATTAATTGAAACCATAACAGCTGTAAGCTTAAACTCTAACAAATATCCCCTGATTGAAACATTTTGTTGTTTCAGATCTATAAAAAATCAATGTTTCTTTAGAGTTAAAAACATTAGGAAATGGAAAGTATCATATTTGACTGTTCTAGGGAAATCCCACATATAAGACTTCAGAAACTGCTCTATACTCTAGAAATGAGTCAGTTAGTAGCCTAAATGAAAAAAACATACAGTAATAAACCAGAAGCAACAGGCAACCACAAAACAATGTGTACAACATGAATTATTTAACAATATTTATTAGACACAACAAGTCCCGTTTCTTCCCTGTGCCATTATAGTCAATAATTTGTGAAATTCGCTGAAAGGTCAAAACACCTTTTGGTGAACTTGAGTTGTGCCTTATTTTAGACATATAGGTAAAGTGCTCCAGATTTTCACATGGAATGAACCTTTAAATAATCAATGAAGAGGACATTACATTGATGTAAGTTAACTGAATTACTGAATTTCTCAGAAGTCTCTGCCTTTACCAAAGCATTTTAAATAGAAAAAACAGTGGGTGGTTTGGCAATAGAGAGGGGAAAAATAACTGCTTCGATTCAGCTTTGATTTACCTGTTCCGTAAGTTATTACTGACAGTTATGTCTTAAAATGTTCATAATGCAAATGATGGCTTTATTCCATTACATCCATTAGCACAGGCACAAAGAACATGTTTTAAAACAAGTCTGTGGTTTCTCTCACATTAAACAGGAAGTTGTGGCCTTGTGTCAAACGTCTGAGGCAGATTGTACCATCACTGGAAGTTTGTCATCTTCTGTTGTTCACCACGTGTGTGGAAAAAAAGCTTTTACTCATTGCTGTTCACTCTAACGCTATCACATGCAGCTCAAAGGCAAAAAAAGCCCCAGCCTAACATCTTCCTGTAGACATACATGTGCGAGACGGGTTTTTATCTCTCCTCCCCTTTCTCTCTTTCAGTTCGTCTCCTCTCCATCCACTCTGTGCGAAGTGCATCGACCGATCCGGCTCTCACAGGGTCACTTTTGATCTTCTCTGGCCAGGAAGCATTATTAAAGTGCATAACACCCTCTTCTCGTCTGAGGAACTCAGCTGTGCCACTTTTCTCAGAGGTCACGCGCGACTGGAGCTAGACGCCAGGCAGTTCTGGCTTGGAAAGTTACACTGCTGGGATTGGGTGGAGGACACCCTTCTCTGGTTGGATTTGGTGGAGAACAATTTATAATTGGTTGCGTTGATTTGCAGGTGAGGTTATTTAATTTTTTGGGGGGGCTGGTTTTGTTAGAAAAACTACAAGAATTATATTGAACCATTGTGTGTTTGTGTGTAAGTAAGATAAAATCAGAGGGTGGACATGCTTGTTTGTTTCCTGTGCTATAGATAGTAACACTACTAATGCAGTTGCCAGACACTTGATCCTAATATTTTAAAATGTTTACAGTCCTGGGATGCATGGCCTGGCTGACAGGTCTTGTATAATAGAGAGTTTTAAAAAGTATATGTTTGTAACATTTTAATCAGACTAATAATATGTTTTGAAGTTAGCAAAATTGCATTGTTCATAATCAGGCAAATTAATACATTTTAGGAGATAATTATACCTTTGAAAAGTAACAGTTGATAAATAATTAGCTTTAATATTGTGATATTGTCAAATTATAAGGGTGGGTCTTAGAATGTATTTAATTCATGCACTGACAGTCATATAGCGTGCAGAAAGAGATGGGACTTTCACTTGTCTTTGAAGGTTTTGTGTGTGTGTGTTTTCCCTTTGAATAATGTGGTAATTATAACGGTTTTAATAATTAGTCATTAATGGTGTAAAAGGGGACCAAAATTTGACGGCAACAGAGATGATGCACTTCCTGGAAATTTCCAAAAAAAGTTTTAACACTGTTAATTATATTTTACCCTATAAAGCTATTAATTAATTCATAAATAAGTTCAAACTGTAAAAAATGAATAAATAAAATTAAATAAAAATGTCACAACAGGAAAGTGACAGGCCCTTGATTTATTTATTTGTTTGTTTGCATCACATATGTAGAATGAATAATTGCAAAAAGAATGCAGAAGAATGCCTAAATAATAATAAAAAAAAGTATTGTGGAATTGTTTTTAATATTTATCCATTTGTATTAGTAGTACTGTCAAATGATTAATTGCATCCAAAATAAGTGTGCACTGTGCATATTTATTATGCATACATAAATAAACACACGTCATATAGCGTGCATTTAAAAAAAAAAAAGATTATATTGTATGAACATACAGTAAATGTATGCAAATACATGTATACTAAATAATTTCTAAATACTTATATATAAACAATAAATACACTTACACATATAACTTTTATTTTGAATGCGATCACAAATCAGTCTTTTGGCAGCTCTAATTATTAGTCTATATTTACATAGGATAGTAAAGCTGCCTTTCATTATTTTTCACATATACTGTAAATGACTTAAATGGCATCTGATTTGCAAAATGACCCCTTTGATTCTGAAGTGCACCATCTGTTCTCTCATCCCACAATACGTTTTGAAATATGTAAAGTGCTTTACTCTGTAAAAAAAGATGCAGACTAGTTATATTTTTTTCTCACGCATTGCGTGACCCAAGGCGTTTTCGGATCATGCGTCTCTTAGCTGACTTATCAGAATTTATAACCGTGAAATCAAATAAAAACCCAGTTAGTTTTGTTCACTTTCCTGCTGCCTGAGTATGTGCTTGTCTCAGGATGGGAGTTGGTTAGGGAGCCATTATGTCATTCAGTGCGGCTGACAGGAGGTGCAGCCCACCACTCTTCTTTCCAGACCACTAGCCTGCATCTCAACAGCTCTCAGGGGTGCTCATTAAACCTGTAATTACAATAGCAAAACAAGAATAAAGCAGTGTAAACACATTACGTAGGCTAAGGGTATGGAAACGGAAAGGAAATCTCCATGAAAGTAGATGTGTTTATCAATACTGTACAGTAACCGCTGACTGAAGAATCCCACATTATCTCTGACATCCTTTCTGGACAAATACTGAAAATAACTAATAACCCAGATCACTAAAACAGTTGTTAGACCATCTCTAACATCAAAAAATTAGTGTAATGGCTTCATTGAACCCCAAATATGCTGTGAAAACAACAACAGCTGTTCTTTTAAAGGAAGTCCAAATTATAACTGTTTTTTTTATGTTTTCAGCAGCTGTTAAATAGTGCTTGTGAAATAATTGACTTACTTGTATTGTAGTGAAGTTCAAATCTTAAAAAGTATATTTTCAAAACAAATAATTAAATGTGAATAAAAAGGGAAGGTTTTTTTATACGCTTAATTTGAAATTACAGAAAGGATTATTATGTTTGAATCAAATTAGACTTTAGATGCAAAAACCGTCTTAATATTTTTCTTTCACATGAGCAATTTAATTAGGCTCCTCTGAAAATAACATTTTTGAAAATAAGGCATTCGGTAACTGAACGACATGGAAACAGGAGCCTGATAAAAATGCTCATTCGAAAGGAACAAAGTATTGAATTTAAAGGTTTTGGCGTCTTTGTTTTTTATTTACAATGAATAATATATTTATAAAATGCAATTTATGTTATCAGAAAGCATTACACTAACTTTGCACTTTAGTTAACATTTTAAAATGTTTTATTTATGAAATATGCTTTTAAAAGTATGCTAAAGTGTGCTTCATTTTCACAAAGGGGTGACTGGAACACAACAAAACCATGTGATTCATTGCTCACTTGGTCCGTGTTGGGATTTTCACGCCAAACATTCTGAACATTAAAAATGTTATATTGAAGTACTGTACCTGTGTGATTTCCTGTCTGTTACAGCGCCTTTGTGGTTTGGAACATGTGATTACAGGCTAAATTTATTTCTTGGCTTGTGTCTCTCTTGTTTGAGTGGCAGCATTAAACTGCAAAAACATTATGCAACATTTGACATTTAAAATCATTCGAGAATCAGAGATATATGGCACGTGCCCATAAAAGTGAATATTACACTCAAAGTCAACAGTACACAGCGTGCAGTTTCTATTTTGTGACACGTGAACACAACCCTGTTCTTTAAAGGGCACAACACATTGCCCTCCTACGTTACGAAAAAAAAAACCCAAAACACATTTGCAGGAAAGTAGCACGGCATATTTTAAGATGACGGTATCATTAGCATAGCAACTTCACAGCAGGTGAATCACAGCATATCTTTATCAACGCTTATCTATAAATACCCGTCAGGACTTAAAGAATAATGATTCGGTACCATCGTCATTCACAGCAGAGATGAAGGGGAGGCTGTTTATGATACCGTTTTCAATTTTTAATGTGTTGTATGGGAGACTGTTGTGTATTAGCCGGTTCAATCTGATTTTTACATCTCAAAGTAATCTTTGAAGCTTTAAGAGTGTGTGCTCAGGTTACCCAGCTATTGATTTTTCCTCTGTTTTTCACGGGTAGGGTGAATTGCACACATTGCTTAAAAAAACGTTGCTCAGTTAGACCTGAATTGAATTTTAGTGTGACGTACTGCTGCTAGGACAATCAAGTCTAGCAGCTAATGCTGTTAGTACACCTGAGTTTGATATTGTGAGCAGATTAAGAAGACCATTAAGACGCAGGTCTGCAGATACATCATTTTTATATTTTAAAGTAATTTGATGCTTAAATTATATACTTGTCTTTGTTTGCAGCCACTTATTGTGCAGATAATATAATATTAATGAAATAAAAGGCACTTAAAGAGAGTGCTCGCCCAAATGTAAAGTCATCATTTAATTCAAGCTGTTCCGAACCTGTATGAGCTTCTGTCTTCTGTTGAACACAAAAGAAGGTATTTTAAAGGGTGTTCGTTAAAAAAAAGAAACAATGGCTAACCAGCAACCAGTGTTGTGGAGTTACCAGCCCAATCTCACAACAATTCGTATAGATTTTACGCAACACAGTCTTACGACCAATTCGCACAAGGTGGCAAATTCATGCTAAATTGCACAAATTTGTACGACCTCAGTGAATGATTTGTCTTAACCCCTGTGACTGGTAGGTTTGGGGGCGGGGTTAGGTGTAGTTCATACATACAAATTCGTACATCATACATCAATTCGTAAAATACGTATAATTTAGCAAAAATCTTATGAATTTGTACAAGTTTTTGTATAAGCTAATTTTTTACAAATTAGCCACCTCCTAAAATATGTATTGGTTATCGGTTATATATAAGGCTGATTTTTCGAAGTGGCTAATTCGAATACATTCGTACAACCTTACTTGTACAAATGCATATGATTTTTGCTAAATTGTATTTTACAAATTACCAATTCGACGGGTCCTTAACTTACCCAACATTGTGGTTTAGACAAATCGTACAAAACCCTACGAGTGAGGTTGTACGAATTCCTACAAATTAGCCACCATGTAACAAAAAATACATACTAAGTGATTGTGAGACTGTGGCACGTCCTGATTTTCCTGAGTTAGGCGTGTTCCTGGGATAACATATTTTGTTGATCCTGGAACAACATTTTATTCCAGAATTTTAGTTTTTACCTTAAATCTACACATAAACCTAACCCTACCCATGAGTAATGCCGAAAATCAGGGGAAATGATAGATGAATGACACTGATGTACAAGCACCAAACACTGATTGTAAGCCTAAACTTACACTCAAATCTGATTGGCTAATCACAATGTTGTTCCATGGTCAACAAAGATGTTGACCCAGGAACACGCCAAACTTAGCAAAATCAGGTTGCGAGACGGTGACAGTAATTAGTGTTAAGTTCTACTGTAAGGTACTGTCTGTTTTTTAAATGTTTAATAATGATTAAACTGCTAAAAATTTTGGTACAAAACCTTTCGCTAGTGCAATACCTTTTCAAAAGGTATACTTTTGTACCAATTAGGTTCATATATGTACGCATTAGGTACTAATATGTACCTTTAAGGTACCAAAATGGACATCTACTACATTATTAGAGTTAATTAATAAACCTTTTGAAAAGATACCACCCCAGTGACAGCATTTGTATCTTTATTTCTGAGAGTGTACATTTTAAATAGGATTATTTCTAATCTGTAAGCTGCTGTATTACATCTCCAAAGTAACTTTTCCAACACTGACACCAATTTTCATTTTTGAGTGATCTATTTACTTGCAAACTTCCTCTGATACACCTGTTCGCTGTGTACCGATCCTGCCTGTTTGACCACACCTTTTGCTGTTATTGTCTTGACCTATCAATATCACATTCTTGTTTTCACACATGTATGTCTACGTTACTTGAAATAGTATAGCACGTACTGTACCAGGTAGCTGAGAGTAGATGTGTTTTCCTGTGTAGAATCCCCCATGTTTACCGTGCTATGAGTGACTGTTGGCTTCTTGGTTCAAGCCAAATGAGCCCACCTCATCTGCCCACCACATTCTCACCATGACATTTTGATCAGCTTGGTTTAAATAATTAGCAACGTCTATTTGCAGTAAACCACACACACACAAACACACACTATCAGTAGTCACTGGTTCTTACATTTCTTTGAATGAGATGTAATGAGCAGTTCAACTCAGAAATAAGATCTGAGATTTGATGTCATCATGGTTTTATCATCATTAAATAATAACTTGACATGTAGTTTCAGAGTTGCTTATGGTTAGAATGTCTAAAGTTGACTGTTAAAGTTGATGTTATTTTATTAACATAATTTAAGTTACAGTTCGCAAAAATATACTTCTTTTGGATGAAAATGTTTGCCACGTCTTTAAGTTAGTGTTGTCAAATAATATTTAAATCTAAATGCATATATGTGAGTATTTATATATACATATATATGTAAACAAAAACTATTATTTTCGGATGTGATTAGTCACATTGGATTAGTTTATATATTTGATCATACAATAAAATTATTTAAAAAAAAAAAAAAAATTCTGATAATTTGAATGTATTGCGATAAATTCGTCAGCCTTTTTTTTGATTCATTGAACATATCTCAGAAAAGTGATTGGTTTTAGATATTTATTCATTTGAGGTATCATTTAGAAATGGACGATGCATTATGGATCAACATGTTGCATATAAGATGGATATACAGTCCATGCATGTGAGCAATACTATTATACTTGTCTGAAAAGCAAGAACAGGATATTAATAGTTCAAGTGCAGCTATAATGCTTTTTGGTGAGGTGAAACTCAGGTATTTGTTTGGCTGTTTGCTTTTCTCACAGGTCTTGCACTGAAAAGCAAGAATTGAGGAGCTGCAAGACCCTTTATGTGGAGACCGGCAGCTGTGTACGATGGCAACAGGGTCTTGAATTGAATTTAAGCAAAGACTGGCAGCAAGTGAAAAGACTTTCCAAAGGTTCAAAACAAGTTTAGCAATAGCACAGAAAACAAACTCAAGGGAATATAGGGGAGGTAGTGATGAGAGAGCTACCTAGTTGTGAAATTAACTGATATAAATCTTATCTGTAACGGATTCATTTTTTCTTTCTTTGGAAATGCATTTTGGAAAGAGATTTCGTAGAGTACAGCTTGCCACGTGAATAAAGAAAAAACATAACATACAGTGTGTGGAGCATATGAACAGATGCAAAGGCTCTGCCTACAAATATCAATAATGTTCAAGATCTGAGGTAAAAGTTGTTGGAATGTTTTCAAAAAACATAGCCAAGGCTTAAATCCATTATTACGTTGCACACAAAACTTTGCACTCCCTTGTCGGCTAAAAAACACATTTGCTCAACCATGAAATTAAGTTTAACAGCAAGGGTGACATTTAGCCTTTAATATCAAATATATCATAAAATATATAGCAAAGGAAAGGATCATCGCCACATAGGTAACAAATTACCTTCATCCTTCTAAACTGGCATATCCTGGCAATTATGTGTGCAATATTTTAGTTGACATTTTGCAACTCGTTTAACTTTAAATTAATTACGAGGCTTCCTGCAAGCTGTTATTTTCTGATAAGAGTGACTGCAACCTTGATTTGTAAGAGACTGTGGTTTGTGAAGAGGTTTAAAAATGTTGCTTTTGTATAGAAATTGAGCAACAAATGTCTCTGTATATATAAGTAAAAGTCATTTAATTAATCCTGCAGTGAGGTTTATTTGACGTGCAGGTGTTGTTAATCTAAAATGCTCTCAGTGATTCGTTGATGTTTGTCTTGGCTGGTTACACCTTGACTTAATAAGAAGTAAAAGGAAAAATTTAGAGTGTCCAACACAGTCTCACAACCAATTCGCACATATTCGTACAAGGTGGAAAATTTGTGCTAATTCGTACAAATTCGTATGACTAATGTGCAATTTACATAGTAGTAGTAAATCAGTACATTGGCTGAGTCACGCTTTCAGATTGATATTTCACATATGCCAATTAACATCTGGATTCGTCTAGAAAGGACTTTTAAAACATCATTAGATTGTACAACATCTGCATCAACAATCAACAACAAAAATGTCTTGCCAAGTTTAACTGCATCATGATTTCACATTTTGAAAGGTCAATGGTTTACCACTCTTTCACATGTGCTGAAAATCCTACCGTGCAAATTGACAACAACTGTATGCTTGAATATTATGACATTGATTTGCAAAGGTCAACTAGTAAAAATATTAAATATATCAATATCAATATTGTTTTTTATTTCCCACTAAATGTCAATAAGTTAATTTCTGTAAGTGAAGTAGCCATTGTTGATACAAAGAAGTCTTTTTTTATTAATATAAAATGTCGTTCTTGATTTACATTTTAAGTGAAAATTTAATTGTTGTTTTAAAAAAATAATAATTCTGTGTATGATTAAAAGTCAAAACTTGGATAATGATAGGAAACTTGGTAACACTTTACTGCAGTGTCTTTGAAACACAAATGGCATGTAATCACAATGATAATAATAATAATTAATTATGCAAAATTACAAGCAATAACTATGCATGCACATATATAGGTTCTAAAATAATTACAATAATTGGGTAATAACTAGGTAATAACCCTGAACCTACGTCTAAACCTACCCTATCCCATGTACAGTAGGTACCTATACTAATAAAGTGTACCCCTTAACCCTAACTAGTAAAAACGTTGTTTGTTTTGTTCAGTAAATAAACCTACTACTGAATAATTACACTGTAACAAGGACACTGCAAAATAAAGTGAATACACTTTACCATGGCTTTACTCAAACAACACTAAATGCAGCCACTAGGATATTTTGCAATATTGTAAATTTCTGTTTCTGTTATGAGGCCATGCATAGTTGCACTTCTACAGTAGTGATTGCCAGGGTCTGACTAATAAATCAAAGTATGGTAAATTATGCAAGAACTGGTAAATTCCCCAGTAATTTACATCAGGTTTGTGCAACATTTTTAAGGGAAGTAGAATTCACTTTTTCAGAATCAACTTTTTGAGATATTTTTGAGGGCAAACATGATCTAGATTCACAATTACATGCAGAATTGAAAATAAACAAATTTTGTGAACTATTGAATTTTCTGATGCAGATATTTATTACTGTGTTTTTTTTCTTTGTGCACACAGATTACGATGAACTCAACTTACAACACGACCAACTCATCATGTGTGATCATGACCCAGCCAGCGGGTCACTTGCTGATGTCCATCTACATAATCGCCTTCATCTTGGGTCTGCTGTTCAACCTGATCACCATCGGGCCCATAATTCAGCAGATCTGCAGAAGGAACGTTCTAGGGATCTACCTGGTCAGTTTGTCCTTCTCGGATTTGCTGTACATTCTCACCATGCCTCTTTGGGTCTATTATTTCAACAACAACCACAAGTGGAACCTCGGTCAAGGACTCTGTAGCTTGGCTGGTTTCTTTTACTACTCCAACTTGTACATCAGCATCTATATCCTCTGCTGTATCTCCATCGATCGCTGCCTGGCCATTACCTTCCCGCTGAGAATTCAAGTCTTCCGCCGCCAGCGCTATGCCTGGATCATCTGTGGGCTGGTCTACGTTTTTGTCATGGCCTTGCACTGTTTGGTGCTGTACCTGGATAAGTTATCGGATCCACTGGATGACACAGAGCAAACATGTTATGAAACCTTCCCCATGACGGAAAGTATTGCGATGTTCAATCTGATCCGGGTCGGAATTGGTTTCCTCTTGCCTCTGGTGATCATCACCGTCTGCTACTGGTTGATCCCAACCAAGGTGCAGCAAAGCAGAGGGGTGGACGATCAAGGCAAGCGCAAAGTCAAACTTCTGTCTATGGGGGTCATTGGCATTTTCTCCTTCTGCTTTGCACCGTACCACATCCTCCTGATGGTGAGATCCATCGTCTTCTTTTATTTGGGAGAAAAAGAAAGCTGCAGTTTTGAACAAGCGATGTATTTGCCCTTCACCTGCTCTCTCGCACTATCCAGCCTGAACAGCGTGGTGGACCCAGTGCTCTATGTTTTGGCCAGTAATGGAGTAAGGGAGGACATGAGGTTGTGCTGTTGGAAAAGCAAGCAGAGACAGGTGACAGGAAGCCCTCTTTTTGATTCCAAAACAAAGACAAGACAAACCAACTTGGGTTAAAACCAACCACAGATATTTGAAAACAGACTTGCATGTTCATACATTGTTTTTTGAACCCATCGAGCAACGTCATAAATTAGTGACCAGCACAAACTGGCCCAAATTGTTTGCATTGACATTACAAACACAATCTTGTGGATGGGTTCATCTTGTTAAGTTGTAGAGGGTCCAGCAGGCTTTGCAATCTGGCGTGCTCCAGCACTGTGATCAAAATACCTGAACTATCTTTTTGACTGCCACCATTACTGGAAACTGCTTGTTGCATGCAGGCAGTAAAGTGCATCTACTGCAAAATAAGCTTAATTAACATAGAAAACAATGACTTGTACTGGCAATACTGATGCTGCAGCACTATTTATTGCATATAGAGCCTAGTCAAACTGGATTGCAGCTGTCTGTGATGCTTTTTTGTGCCCAAATACTGTGTTTTACAGCTAAATAATGTATGACAGGGATGATAAAGCCCAATTCATTAATCAGTCAGGACAGAAACCAGAAGGGGGTCAAATCCAAGTCAAGGACAAGTTCACATGCTCATGGTTTAAGGAATAAGAACATGTAAATATGAGCCTAAGACCTATCTTATGGTTTTGCTCTTGTTTTGGGAATTCAATCCCAAGACCATATTTTTGTGCTTGGTCTTTCACTCAGAGTTTAAGGACTTATGCATTACCATGGGTTTGTTCAAGAACACATTTTAAGATTTTGGTCTTGCTCTTCAAGTCCAAGTCCTAAATGATATTTTCTTATGGCAGTGTTCTCAAAATCAATTTCTGGAGGGCCACAGCTCTAACCTAACCTAACCCTAACCCTAACTGCAGTTTAACTTAACAGCCCTGATCAAACACACTTGAGCTGGCTGGAGTTTCAAACCATTGTTGTTTGAGTCCAAGAAAGAATATTCATGGTTTTAGCCTTCTTCCTTCAATGTTTTCAAGTTTTATTATTGGACTAAGTCTAGAAACTTATCAAAGAACATATTTTTATGGTTTTGATTTTGGTCTTTGAATCTGAGTCTAAGAAGATTGGTTCAATTTCATTTAATTATGGGCTTGATCTTGAACCTCGAGCATGTGAAAAGATTGTTCTCAGTCTTGAATGTCAAATCTGGTCTTGACTACAAACTTCATTATGCCCACTTGTGTGACAAAAACGATCAATTATAACTTCGCTTATTTATCTGAGCTGTCATATATCTATCTGTGTCTTTACGAACATGGATGTTTACAAATTGTGGATTTTGCAGCGTAACAGGACCTGTATCCCTGTCTTTGAAGGACCCTTGAATCACTTGAACTTTCTATGTGAGAGCTGTACTCAATTCAAGTGTTGTTATTGTGGGATAAAGCCTTGCTTGTTTGTCCTTGTTTAATTCAAAGACGACTCCCAGTAACTTACCGTTAAACCAGATTTAGCCATTAAAGATTTAGTCTGGATGTTAAAACCAACTTGTTGCAGTGTAAGCTCTTTTAATGCACAGCATGTTGCTACTCTCTACATTTCCTCTCATGTAACATTACAACAAAAGAAACAGTGTATTATGAAATAAAAGAATTGTTCTGATTTTGACTGTTATGCCACATTTTGGGAAGTGATGCTTCCGTTAAAATGATTAGTGTTATTTAAGAGGTGGGAACATCTACTACCAGTGTAATCATGCTGCTTTCTGAAGAGAGAGTGACCCGTATGACACCAGCAAGTGTTCTTGAGGCCTGATGAGGAGGAACATTTGTGTAGCATCTCTAACCGGTATCGCCCACAATACACTTTGCCAGCTTTGTTCACCCACCTTCCGCTAGAATGATTGCCTCTATAGATGAGTGGCTCTCATGTGACTGCAGTCTTCTGTAAGTCTGTGAGTGAGAGTGGCCTTCTGCTTTACTGTAAAATGCCAAAGACCATCTGAATGGAGTGATTTTGGAGTGTGAGCGAAGCAATGAATTGCAGCTTTGAGTACCTGATCTGCAGTCTGAATGGTTTAAATGACTGCTCGCTTTCACCTATTGCACCAGACGCTGTGCTATTCAGGAAAGATGGAAATGGGATGCCATATAGTGTTAGAACTTACTTGTTTGTGCTGTCATCCGTCTATATGGGCCAGAACATTTCTGCGAAGTTCACTTCAGGAAAGACAGCCACATTCTATCATCATAATAACCGTATTGCATTGCAATAGAACTAATGCAAGCTATTCTGCATTACACAATGAAGCTGTCAATGAGGTCTCGCCGCAACAGGAAGTCTGGAGGGATTTAGAAGAGAACAGCACAGAACACTGTGTCTGCTTTCCTCTGCTGGAGCAATTGATTTGCAACTTCCTGCAGACAACAGATGGAGGTGAGAGAGCATGCTCATGTATAGGAGGCACAACCTGACATGTACAAAAAAATGTACATAATTGATTTTGTGCAACTAAGTAAGGAGTGAATCTTACAAAAACATGTCCAGGTCATGTTTCACAACACAATCAATGAAGAAGAGGACCTTGCATGCATACTATTGTAAATAGTTTAGGGTTTGTTTTGCTGTCATTAATTTCTCTCTCTCTCTCTCTCTCTCTCTCTCTCTCTCTCTCTCTCACACACACACACACGCTCACACTGTATATACTGTATATATCACCCTGTGAGCCTGTTTAGAAAGTTCTCTTACTTAGAAATCATGGAGGGGTCTACAATTTTCAGCATAGGTGCATTTCCACTGTAAGAGACATAATCTAAAAAGAAAAATCCAGAAATCACATTGTATGATTTTTTAACAATTTATTTCTGTTATCTGTTATTTTGCTTTTAAATAGTCAAGCTACACTCTGCTCATGATTCTAAATTAGTAGCACCTGTTTCGTCGTTAGCTGTCGTAAAGACACCTGTGCAACATGGGCAAAACCAAAGAGCTGTCAAAAGACACAAGAGACAAAATTGTAGACCTTCACAAAGCTGGAAAGGG
>JAUCMT010000028.1:1810340-1826333 GCA_032357475.1 Enteromius thamalakanensis
ACACCGCGACACAGGATCGTGGATCTGAGTGTCGCGATTTCGGTTTCATATCGCGAATCGTTACAGCCCTAATGCATTTACCCAAAATATTATCATTTACATTAGTTAATGACATTTATTGTTATCTTAAAATTATATTTAAAGGAAATTAAAATTTCACTAGTAGTTTAGTTTTTCACCCAACTATGACGCCCCTGCCCTCATGTCATTCCGATTATGCATTTCTTTCTTTCTTTTTTTTTACATAAAAAATGATTTGAAGAGAAACGTTTAAAGAATAATTTGAAGAATGTTGAAACCATTTGTGTTGCCATTGACTCTCATTGTATGGCGGAAAGAAATAAACATAGCTTATAATATAATCATTTAAACAAGCATGATGTTGTTATCTGCTTCTGTAGGGATTTCAAACAATTGGGTCACAATTTGCAGAATGTTTCTTTTTTAGATTTTTATTGGGAAGTTGAATGACTTTTTATGATGTGAAAGCTGTATTATGTAGAAATTGGTTCACTGTTGCACAACCTTTGATATTTGAAATTCTATTACCAGAAGCCGAACATTCGATACGAGAGCGAGACAGTAGGGGATGTATGAAACATGCTTCAAAGGAAGTTGGACCAGACTGTGAACAAGGATTTATATGAGTCATTCTACGAAACGGGTGCCATTTCCACTTTGCAATATTCAAACTTTTCACAAAAAATAAACCTTTTTTTTTTTTTAACAATACCTACAACTTTAAAGATATGTTAACCCCCTAAAAAAAAACAGATTTGCCCACCTCAGGCACAAACACCTTATTAATATTATAAATTTTTTTAGACAAGGATGCCTTTGTTTTACCATATGCCATTAGAGTAGTGAAACATGTATTTATTTATTTTTTATATGATGTTTTCCTAATAGTAAAAATCCTTTTTTGTCAATACATAGTATGTATTTTAATTTTTTTTTTATTCTTAGATTTGAATTCTTGAAAAATTAATTTGACATTTCAGTGGCCTCAGTTTTTCTATTGAAAAAAATAATTCACTTCAAAAATGCTAATAAAGTGGCATTAATTTGATTGATCCACACAATCAAAACATTATTCAACAATCATTTCTATAACATTTTCTTTTCTTTTCATAAACTTTTAACAAAATGACACAGTGACGGGTGGTAAGTGATGTGACAGGTTGGTTCAATGTGACGGGTTGGTATGGATTGAGTATTTCTCCATGTGAACTGCTGCTCCATATGAACTTTAAAATGGGGGAAACTGAGACATAAAAAAAGGGGAGAAGTAATTGGAAACATGATAATACTTTGAAAAACTAAAATGAGCAGTGTTGGGGAAAGTTACTTTTAAAAGTAATGCATAACAATATTGCGTTACTCCCTAAAAAAGTAAGTTACTTTTTATCTAAAGTAATGTGTTACGTTGCTTTTGCATTACTTTTTAAGTATGGGCAGAGCTTGAGTGTTTGTTTTTAATATAAGAAGTTCTATTTATAGCAAATGTAAAAGCACAGCAAAAAGTGTCACCTCAGGCTGAAGAAAAAGTAAATTCACATCTGTAAAGTAGAATACAGAAGAAAGTTCAATACTCTTCTGCAATAAAAAAACAAAAACGAAGCACAGTCATTTGTAAGTATGTTAGAACTGGATCATTAAAATTATTATGTACCGATGAAAAAAATAGTATGTTGCTCTTTAAGAATAGTGTTTTACCAAACATCATTTTAACAAGAACATTTGAATTAATAACATTAAGCTTTGGAAACACACTTTAGGACATTTATTGTGCCTTGTGCATCAAACACTGTGGAAACAAATGGCATCCGTTTGGGAGAATGGCTTATATGCATTTTTAAGCTTTCATTTAGTCTTTAGTTGTAAATTCAATTCTGTTAGTGGGATTTTTTAACAGTTCCCAAAACTGCACATAAATGACAAATAAGACTAAATCCGAAACACTTTTTTTATTCCCTTTTTTTTCTACTGCTTCTGCATGCATTGCGATCACAAACAGTTGAACTGATCTTAAATGATCTAACGTCATAATGCGTCAGGTTCCATCATTGATGTTACTACAGATGTACGACGAGTTTGAACAACAAAACAGACTGTAAAAGTCTCTTCGTGTCTTAAAATGTTTCATTTGGCGTGAAAGTGCATTCTTGGTGCATATACAAAGAACGTAAACATTAGACGCATAGAAAACCCGTACTGCATTACATAGCATGTGATATATGCAGGCTAGTTAAGTGTGCGTGCGAGTGTAAATGTGCTATGAATAATACATGATTATTCTGACCTCTTGTGGTGAAGTTACTCAACTGACAAAGTTTTTAATTAGATTGAGCCACATTTTGACATTTTCGACCATCATTTAATCTACTTGCTTCTGAAATTAGGGTCAGAGGTCCGTGTTATAAGAATACTGAACTCTAATTAAAAATAAAAAAATATACCTACTATTGGTCTCTAAGGGCCACAGATTTGCATTATTTTGTTCTTACCCAAACACACTCGTTCCAGCTCATCAAGGTCTTTAGGATCAGTAGAAACTTCCAAGCAGGTGTGGTTTGGAGCTGGTTGGACTTCAACTGTGCAGAGCAGTGGGTTTGATTTTGAGACCAATGATTTATACCAAAATATGAGTAGCTCTTCATGGGAACACTCGTCATTTACTGCATAAAGTCACGTGCCATCATACTGTTAATCTGCGTGGCCAATATGACAGTTCAAACACCAATACAAACTATAAAAGCATCTGTGTTGTATAGCTTATTTCCTCTAAAAGTTCAATTTCACTTGAAAGGACATTCTTGTACCACAGAACAGGGTTTTACCAAAACTGTGTTAATGAAAAGTGCTAAAATTACAAGTTTAGAAGCCCCATTATTGTCGTAATGCATTCATTTATTATGACTTAAGAATAGACTTATTCTCTGTATAAAGAATTGAAGTCTGTATTAAGTGTGAAATATGATATGACAGTACTGTTACCTCTCAGAAAGAAGATCCCTGGTTTACCTGGAATAGTTTATCAATTTTGCAAGTTTTTATTTGATTATTTATAATGAAGACACAGCAACATTCATAACGATAACAGAGTAAAAGTGTCATAATGGCATACATCTTATGGTAGAGTATCAAAGAACATTGTTTACATTGAGTATTACTTAATTATGTTTATATTTCTACATTTTAACATTTTAAGATGCAAATAAGTAAATATATCAGTCTGTATTAAAACCACATTAACACAGGAAAGAGTTAATCAATTTTTTCATCAACTGTCATATGAGAGAATTTCACCTTCTTTCTGTTTTATTTAGATTGTTAAAGTAACAGTAAACTGTTTTATCAGCAGTAAAACATCAGAACAGACATGGAACTAATAAAGCTGATGCAGGACATTATGACTCTGTAATTTGAAAGGCCTCCCTCAAGCTTTGTAGAGCCTCCCTCTGGGTGATATTTTTCCATGCTTCGGGTAATTTTGCAGGTGCACAATGATATTTCTGAGCAAATCTACTGTTGTACCTTATAAACACGTATCTCCAGTATACTGCAGCCCCATTATTCCTAGGATCTTCTGGGTAAATTTTCCAGTCTGGGTAGATGGATTGGTACTCTTTAAAAGGCAGAGACTGGCCCTCTGTATCTCTGTTTTGGAACTGGTTTTGCCCTACAATATCTGCAGAGCAGGTGTTGTAGGACAGAGTTGTAGAGTTGGCATTGGTATAACAAACAAGACCTTTGGGGCGATGCACCACCGCTTCGTGCACTTGATGTTCTGCTTCTTCCAGGTCACATGGAGCTTTGCAGAAAGGACAGCGCTTGTCGCACCCCTTGACTTTTTCATATAGCATGTCCTGAAGTTTATTGGGGAGGTCATCCGGGACTTCAATGACATCCTCATTCTCCATAAATTCCTGAGCAATTGATGAGGATAACTCATAGGCTGATTCCTCTAGGTTTGCAAAGAAATGCTCACGATGCGTACTTATGTCAAACAAAGGTTTCTTTAAGATTTCAGTTGGCATAGTGATTTTTCCTAGACTCTCCAGGCTGGCACAAACGTTCTCAAGTAGTTGTCTAACACTGCTCTGTGCCCCACTACTAGATTCAGATGCCTGATTAATGCACATCTTCACCCAATCAAAGATTTGGTGCATTCGTTGTTCCCTGCGGTCTTCGATCATAACAGAACCTGACAGATGAACTCTGATAAAGTTCTCGATGCTCTTCCGGCAGAAGCTCTCATGGGAATGAAGGTACTCGTGGAAATCCTCAAAGCTGTCCTTTATCAGCATCTCTTTAAGAAGACTGTAGTGGAACTTCTTTGGTGAGCTATGAAGTTGTGCATTTTTGTTCTTGAGCATATCATTAAATATCTGTCTCTCCAAGCTGTTGTAAATGAAGTCTTCGACTGTTGGCCTGAGGCACTGATTGGTGAAAGACTGAGCAGCCTTTTGACACTGGTCCCTTTTTCTGAACTGATATATGAAATTCAACATGTGCCTCTCTCTGGTCTCATTTAGGAATCTCTCTTTTATCTGCCTTTCCCTTATGAACGACTCATGAACCTCTTGAAAGGACTTTGCTGCTTTGCCACAGATGTATCCTTTGACATCGACTTCATATTTGGGACTCATCACGAATGGCTCACCCTTTAAAACTTCTAGACCCTTGTCCACAATCGCAAGCAACTCTCTCATGTAGCTATCTGTATAGCCCTCTTTGTGGCACACTTTATCTAAAACTCTTGTGTCGCAGTCTTCTAGCAAATTTCTGGTGAACCTTTGTGCAACATCTTTATTGTACTTAAGTGTTTTCTTCATCTTACTACTCAAAGCAAAATGTGCAGTCTTCACTTTAAAGCCATTGAGCTGGTTTGCATCTTGGAGTCTTATGTTTTGCCTTTTCAGACCACGATCACTTAGGTTTTTCTTTAGCTGGTCCACTATCTTTGTAAAGATTTCTTCTGTCTCTAAGGGGGGATCGTTCATGTTGGATGGGATATTTTCCCAAACACTGACAAATTCACGTTGAAGCTCCTTGTCCTCAATCACACAGTTATTGTTCTTGCAGGTCTCCAAGAGTGAACGTAACCTCACCTCGAGGGCTGCTTCAAGTGATGTCAATAAGGCGTGCATCTTTATTGTCATATCATGACAAATGGTAGCAGACTCAAGTTTCTGTGCAACATCAGATGTCATTTGCTCTTGGATAAGGTCTACTTTTTTGTGAAGGCTTACTTTGTAATTTTCCACAAGGCCAGCATCAATATCCTCCTGCCTAAGGTAGTCCCAGAGACTTGCCTTAATATGGTCTTTCTCTGTATTGATTTGTGCAGCTGCTTCATCCCTCAAAATTCTGAGAATTCTATCTGAATCCATGTGTTCTCTATTTTGGTTTGCCGATTCTTTCAGGTCTGTAATGTGATTTTCCAATGATTCAACCCATAGATCCAGTTGATCATTAAGCAGCTTTTCTCCCTGTACAAGTTTTCTGCAGAGGCCAATCAAGACATCAGCTGTGGCTGTGTCACCAAATTTAATGGCAAGCGTTCCATTTTTCACTAACTCCCACATTCTTAACATATGCTGCATAAATGCACCCAAGCAGGTTGGTTGGCCATTTGTTGCCTTTTCATGGAAGGTAGTCAGCAGTCTTTTCTTTATCCTGAGAACTGAATCATTTTGAGCAGTCACAGAGCTGCCGCCTATACCTCTTGTTTCACTTGTGGGAATTGCTTCTCTTTGAGATTCTTTTGACAGCTGTCCTGTCGTAAGTACATCAACTGCACAACTCATGATTTTTCCATCCATTCCTGCCACCTGTGAAGCAACCTGAAAGGTAGTCTTCCTCTCCAAGTTTCGTGTGCAGAGAATTGCGTTGACAGCTATCTGAAGGTTGCCTCTTGTTTCGGTTTGATCCTCATCTGGTAAATTTATTAGTGTGATGTCACTCAGTCCACTGACGAAGGTAGCCAGTTCACTTGCATGCACAAGGCTTCTTTCTGTTTGGGCGTTCAGACCTTCTGTGCTAATCAACAACAGAAATTCACAGTCCATCTCCTTTCTGAAGTTGTCAGGCAGGCTGAGGAGAAGCATGTATGCCCCTTTGATATGCCTTCTACCCAACTTTGGAAAGTTGACGCCAAACAAGGCAGATAAGAGCTCTGCGTTCTTGGAGTTGTGGAAACCTAGGACTGTCAGAACTCTCATGCGACTGAACTTTGGCAGCTGCCTGTGTACCTCCAAAAGAACACTGTATACCCAGTTCAGGGGAAATACTGAGGCATCACCATCATAGACTTCAAGGGGAACTCCATACAGGAGTAGTTCAGCCCCTATATATGGTAAACGAAACATGTCGTACAAGTCGCTGTTTGGGCCACGGATGTATCTTTCGTAGATCAGTCCCATCTCTCGAAGGAAATGTTCAAGTCCAATGCAATGTTCTTGCGTTTGTTCCTCATTTGCTTCCCTTTGACAGGATAGGATATCCAACTGCATAACTTCAAGTTTTACTCTCATCCAAGAAAGAAAGAATGCCCGCTTAGTTGTGTCAAATAAACAAAGAGATGCAGTGAAGGCTCTCATGGCTGTTGTTAGTTCATAATCAAGCAGTTGTTTTATGAGGTTGTCCTTCTCCCCTGTTAGGCTGTGGGAAGTTTGCTGTAGGTGACGTGCCTCCTCCTTCTCCAGCTGACACAACTGTTTCCATACTGTACCTTGCAGGGGGAGCTGATTCTCTAAATAGCTAGACACTCCATCTTCGATTCCACTGAGGACTTCTTCAGCTTCACTGAATGCCAATCGACAGAGCTCATCTTCATCGACATTAACGTCGAGGTCGTTGGCCATACCGGCTGCACCTACAAGGTTTGTAGTGTGCAGGTATGGAATAAAGCGATCCAGAACACATCTTAAGTTCTCAGCAATTTCATTCTCATCACCTTCACAGCCATTAAGCATGGTTCCATCAGGAAGCTCTAAATCCTTCATCAGCCTTTGTTTCAGTTTCTCATTTTGATTCTCTTGTCCATCCTCTACTGATGGTGAGCAGTCGATTATAATCATGTGGCTTGTATTGTTCCTCCATGAAGCAAGCAGGTCTCGTTCCTTGGCACCAAAACTTTCACAGAAAACTATGAGGACCGCAGATGTGTAACACAGGAGACTCATCTGTTTTTTGCAGTTAGCGGCATCTCCACGAAGATTAGCTACTAGCACAGGACGAGAAAAGATGTTGTTTTGATGATCTCCTGAATGCAGGTTCCAACAAACCTCCACCAGACCATCAGAGAGGACTCTAGGCAGCTGACCTCCCTCCATACCACAGTTTACAAAGCAGTCATTCAGCTCACCTGGACCCCCGAGAACCCGGTTGAGTATTCGAGATTTAGAGACATTGCAGGTACCTAGCCTCAGTCCTGTGAGAAATGGCATCCTGGACTCAGCCATGTTCTTCATGATGGGTCCCTCAGAAGGTGACTTCCATTGACCTAGAACTCCTCTAAATGGACTAAGGAGGATGGTTCCCTTCTTCTCTGGGTGAATAGGTGGAAGATACAGAGGCACAGCAAAGTTGCATTGCAACATCCGCTGGCTAATTTCTTGCTGTAGGAAACTATTTGTTGTCATGTATATGACAGTAACTAGGTCTAAAGGATTGATGGCACATTGTGAATTCTCATCCATGTCCAAACCATAGTCTCCTACTGGTACCTTGCAGCAAGTGCTGCGGGCTTGGGGATTACACAGCCAGAGTCGCCGGAGGAATGCATTTGAGAGCTCTGTTGGGTCCTGTGGAAGGTCATCTTCAGTGCTTGGAGTGCTTATATATTGCATTGTTGTAAGGTCCAGAGGTGCCACCTTTTCCCTGTGCAGGTCCAGCATGTGCAGCAAAATATGCTTGTCCTTGTCTATTTCAGACACTAGAGGAGAAACATATTTGGTATTAGCATTGGTATTGATTCTTGGTACATATTTTACTTCTAATAATCTTGTAATAATTCTGAAAACTATAATGCGATCTGCAATGTTTCCAAAGAGCTTGGAAATAAGTGTTTAATAATGTGATGATAGAAACTGAAATCTGATGCATACGGTAGCTCTCACCTATCTCAGTAGTCAGGGGCCCCAGGTCGGGGAGATTCTTCCGATGTAGAGTCATTGTTTTACTTATTTAATCGTCAGCTGCAATTCAAAGAATCACATTGACCTGCCATCCAAAAACAACATGATGTCAAAGAATGTCCCTATTTCTTCTATTACAAAATTAATGAATACACAACCTAATCTCATGAAAGTGCATATAAATAGTAAACCAAATAAAAACAAAAACTTGTGGTATTTATACGCAAAAATGGACTTTGGGATAAAACATGTTTGTTCTATGCAATGTTTAGGGTTGTGGGGTAGATGCGTATGACATTTACGCTACAACTGCATATTATATGCATGCCCAAGTATGTGTGAAGTTAATTTTTTGCATATCAATACCAGGAGTTTTATTTTTTATTTGCCGTACTATTCATGCACATTATCTTGAGTAATTTATACAACAATATATACAACATGCAAATACAAAATGCTGGTTTTAGCTTGGATTATTCTAATATGTATGCAGCAACAACTTGAGAGTTCATCCAGACATCACCTAAAAATAGATTCATAGACCTGATAACAGTTTCATTAATGTGCTTTTAGGACAGATATTATTTGCAAATTACTTAAGAGGTTTATCCTTGACAGAGGATTTCCTTGCAAATTTTCAGAAACTGCATCCTAGGAACATCATTTAACACAACAGTTGAAGGGGGACAATCATACTGGGTAATTACTTTCTGACAATGTTGCGACATTATTGGTTGCATGTCTAATAGTGTGCTTCAGTGTGTACATCCTGTACATCAAAATCACTGAGCTTTTCTTTTATCACTGTCAACACAACCTGCATTTTGTGTATTTAATATAATATACATTTCACCAAACTTCATTCAGCTGCTTAACATGCATCTTTCTCCTTTCCTGAGGATTATAAGTATGCTTTTCATAAGCCACACAGATGGAAAGCTAATTACTCATTAAAACCAATGATTCGCATTCCTCTACAAGGATTAGGCAGTCACTAGTGAATAATTCATTAAACAGAGAACCAAAACCACAAATCAGTGAAAACCCTTTCAGTTCAAATATAAAGTCTTTAAAAATCAATATTCTTATACCTATGCAATTTTCTTGATTAATTAAAATCACTAAAATACAAAAGTTTGCTTGCTATGTATATCATTAACATTGACATATTACCATATCATCTCACTTTGGAGTAAAGCAAAAAAAAGCTTACCTAAAATTTAGGATGCCTTCTTAGGCTGTTCTGTTATGAAACTGAGATTACAATAAGCACAATAAGCTTTTATATGGTTCTTGAGAGTGATATGGTCTGCTTTTTTGGAATTTGTCCCACCCCGTTCATTAGGTATTTACCCACATGCAGTTCTTTATCACGTACACACTCACAAAACAACAACCCCCATGCAGCAGAAAAAGTACCAAATAATCCATGTCCTGCATGGTATTAGGCAGTTTAAAACACTTCTATTATAAATATTGCTTTGTCAACAAAACTTAAAAAATGCACGCATTAATAATTAATATGATTACTTAACAATTACTAATTTTCCAAGTAAAGCATTTTACAAAAAGCTTGTTAACTTATACATACACATATATATTTAATATATGTATGATGTTTAGACAAGGATTGTGCTTCTGTGGTTTGAAATGTGATTGGCGTCCATGAAGGAGTCAAGACTTCATTAATGACATCACACCTTCTGTTATCTATCCAGTTGCCGACTGATTAAAGTCTGATTAGTTGAGAAGAGATTCTGAACATTCATGTACTTCGATAACATCTGCTTTACAGGTAGTCCTGTTTACAAATGTGATTTCTGAAAATCAAGCCCCATGATAATAAACAAACAGCAAACAGAACATGTTCCATGACCTCAATCCCTTGCAAATGGCTTTCTTAGAGGAATGTGTCAGGTAATGCAGAAGAATTTCTTTCTAATTTGCAACAATTTTGTTGCACGGGTATATTTGTAGCAATAGCCAACAATGCCCTGTATTGGTCAAAATTATAGATTTTTCTTTTATGGCAAAAACCAATAGGATATTAAGTAAAGATCAGGTTCCATGAAGATATTATGTAGCGTTCCTACTCTAAATACATCAAATCTTAATTTTAAGTAATATGCATTTCTTAATTTGGAGAAATTTAAGGGCAGTTTTTTCAATATTTCGATTTTTTTTTGCACCCCCAGATTCCAGGTTTTAAAATATTATCATATCCTAAAAAGCCATACATCAATGGACAGATTATTTAAGTATAAATACTAATTGCCTTTGATTTATCATTTTACAATGAGGTTACTAGTCTGTTCCTGGGGATTCCTTACTATTCCCTTGATTCAAGTTAAGTGTAATGTCTGGTTCAGGATGAGGTGAAAGCTCTACCCAGAGGGATAAACGCTCATGTGCGCGTAGGAAAAGATTACATGCCTCCTATTTCTGTAACGCAAAGCTCTTTAAATGACTTAGCCCCGTGAGTGTGTCTAGCTGAAGAGAAAGATGCAGCTCTAGATCCTTGACTTCTCTGAGTATAACCACACTTGACGTGTTCTGAGCGGGAATACCTGAAGAAAAACACAAAGAAAGACAGTGAGCAGATTTTCAAAATGCTGGTGACAATGCTAACAGCCATGTATATGATGGTGAGAGTGGCTGAACAGGTAAGACAACTCATTGGATTATATCTCGTCAACATACCAGCCGAAACCAGTTCATTCGACTGGAACTTTTGTCATAGTTTCATATGTCAGACATTATGAGCTATAGTGACAAAAATGCTAGATAGGCAAAAATGATGAGAGGACTCTAACACAACTGTACTGTAACACAAAGGGCAATATGATAACTGTTCATATTTATTTTTTCACTAACTACTTGGAAATGAGGTTAGGGTTAGGGTTAGAGTTAGACCCTAACCCTAACCCTAACCCTAACATACATTTTTAGAAATATATTCCTTATACAGGAATATATGCATTTTAGGGGTGTTTCTCTCACTAGCTTATTATATAAGTGTCCAGCATTCATGCATCACAGGAGGATTACTGTTACTCCCCTAGTTGCTGGCTGAGGTGGAAATGATGTCACAAATTAGAGAAAGTCATGCATTATGTACAATAAATAAATAGATAAATAAAATGAATGAATAAGTGAATTAAATAACAAATAAACACATAAATAAATTGTGGTTCCTTTTAGTTAATAATGATCATGATATGTAATAATATTTTATAATAAATAAAGTAAAATAATAAAACAATGTGGAAAAATATCATGGCAGATTGTTTCAAACACAGTTATATAAAGTGGCAGGGATGTTAATTTAACGAATAAATAAATATTCCCAATAATAGATTATAAATACTGTATATAAATTATCCCAATAATTCCTTAGACACAAAAGTGCCTGTAGTTGATGAAATGATGAATTAACATGTCATGGTAATTTTTAGTAACATGGTATGTATCAAAACATGGAACCGTGTACCATGATACTACCATTGTATTGCCACAGCTCAATAATCATAATACCTATTTATATAAGTCTTTAAGTTTACATTTCCTCTCTGGCTGGTTAACATCCTTTCAGTCTCAGTAATAAAGTTATTAGGGTGCATGACATTGTCATTCAGAGGCTTAATAATCTTGATAAACAATGGAAATGAGACTGCAGGAACTAGATCACTTAAATTTTAACACGCCTGTTCCGTTTATTCCACAAGAGTTGATTTAATTCACAGGGGACAAGATGGACACTTTCTAATCACAGATCAGCATGCGAGATCATGACATATCACGCAACAAAGCAAAAAACATGACACCGTCTTAAAGAAGCTAAACGTGCTCTCAAATGGAAAAACGTATACACACATCAACAACAACATACTGTACAACATGCAGCACACACACACACTGATTCTGCTGTGTCTGCTCTGCTTCAGATGGGTGTTCGGTGGCTACGTCAGCAGGAGCCTCTTCCATACATGGTGTCTCAGCCGCTGCCGTGGCAGGTCCACTATGTCTCCCACAGTCGGAAAGGAAGTCGTTCAGAGGAGGTGAAATTACTCATTATTTCTAAACCATAATTTACATACATTTAGGATCATTATAACCATGCTGTATAATGATAATAATTTAGTCTTTAAAAATTGAATAACAATTATGTGCACATGCCCCTATTTAACATGATTGTAACATGAAAAAAAATCTCATTCTCATTAATGCAAATCCTAAAAATATTTTTTTCTTCAATTCTAGAAGTATATGTTACATGTCAATGTTTGTGTAATGACATCATTTTTTAAACAAAGTGAAATAAATGAATTAATTTGATTATAATTTATAAAAAAAGCTTAGGCAGTCATGATAATAATAATTATTGTTATTATTATTACTACTATTATTTTTTGGGGGAAAATGCCATAAACAAACAAACTAATCAATAAATAACCAGCAACAACAATAATAAGAAGCCTCTGTCTTAATACTAATAATTCTTGATTTTGACTACTTTTTCACATTCACACTTAAAGTTATACAGAAGTAGTCTGGTTATTAAATTCTCCTTTAAAAGACTGTATTACAAAATATCTGGAAAGCATAAAGGTGAGGGTGAGAGAGGTCAACGCTGGTGGGTGGACAAACGGATGAGAACTTATGACATTACACGGGTGGCCCTTGTTCAAGACTTTGGTCTCATTTTGGGGTTTCTTTCTTGCTGTTAGTTTCCATGTGAACTGAAACTTACATTCCTAGCCGCTGGATCCTGTTATATCATTGAAGTTGCACAATATGACTTACAGTTTTTGCCAGACATTACTAGATGCCATTCAAGGCCAAAGCACATAGATACTGTATTACCTCTCAGAATATAGGCTTGGACATCCCTCTGGTGCCTGTAATCCAATGGAGAGGGATTTGTGTCTTAATGCATTACGATCTATAAAAGAGAAGTCTATACTGCAGTTGTCCCGAGGTTCAGCTTAAACAACAGGCCTATTTCACACTGCCTCTTGATAGATTTACAAATCTGTACTTAAAGAAAGACAAGAGATATCACTATATTTCCATGATTTAAATAAAATGCTTTGCATTACAAGTATTCTGAATTTTTATGTTCAAATATGCAGCCATTAAAGAATTACTCCACCCCAAAATTAAAATGTTCTCATTAATCACTTACCCCCATGTGGTTCCAAACCCGTGAAAGCTGTGTTCATCTTTTGAATGCAATTTAAGATATTTTGGATAAAAACTGGGGGGCTTGTGGAGTTCCCTTTGACTGCCAAGTACTGTCAAGAGAAATTGTGAAAGACATTGTCAGCATACTCCATCTGCCATCAATGGTTCAATCTGTATGTTATGAACTGTCGAGAATATGTTTTGTACATGATTTTGTTTTTTCAAAATATATACTGTGAGTTTGTATTTATATATATATATATATATTTTATTTTTTGCCAACAAAAACCTTTTTATAATGGATGCGATTAGTTGTTTGACAATACTCATATATATAACTGAAGTTAACAGTTGTAAATAAATTAAGTACAATAAAATAACACATTTTAGATGTTTTCTTTTTGCTAGTAATGTTATGAAAGTAAAACTAGTCAAAAAAGGGGGTACTTGAATTATATATTTTGATTCCTTTTGATATATACATTCAATAGGCATATTGAATTCTTCACTTTCTTATAAGATATATAAAGAGTAGAGAGTGTAAAAGAAGTCATTTAGCAGACATTTTTATCCAAAGCATATCGGATTACGAGGGGAATCTTTACTAAATAAAGCAAAGCTACTATTTTTGGCATGTGCCGGTACAGTCAAAACCGTCAAACCAGACTGCTAATATTGTGTTTAATCATTATGCCATCCAATATGACATCAAGAACATGACTTGGTCTCCAGTTCAAGATCAATCTTTGTACTGTACTCTTATGTAGAGATTTATTTACCTACAGGGCCTTTAAAGAGAAATTGGTCAATTAAAGCATCCAAGAAATACTCTGAGACACTTTCATGCACATTTCTTATTACATATCGAATTTTTCTGAAATAGACGTGTGCCATAATGACCATGACATGACCCCAGCGGCAGGAACACATTGAGTCGTGCTGTAACCTGCTGCAGAGGCATGTGTGGAATGTCCCAGCAGAGACGTCTCTCACCTGTGCGATCTGTCTGTGCCACCATGTCTCGCACATTCCGGCGGGAAAGACAGAGAGGCGACACGTGTGATAAGACTGTCATGGCTGATGCTTTTGTGCATTCAAGGACACGAGGATGCACTGGAACTTTTGTGTCCCTCAATTTAGTGACGTAAAAGCAAAGAGTAAAGGCATTTTTGAGATGGTGCGAATTTCTGAATCGTTAAAAGCTTTGTTCAGGCAAAAATTTAAATTCTCTTACTCAGCCACGTTTATTTTTCATAATATTACGCTTCAGTAGTCTTACAGTGAAATGAAATAAAAAGGCAACCATAAATCATTGTGCAATTAAATCATTCCCACCACAATACAGTCACATACTTTCAAATATGCCATTGTAAGTCAATGATGGCGGGTCAGGGGACAGAAAATAACTACTGGCATAAATCTTGCAAAAGGTCCTCTTTTGTGTTTCAGAAAGGTTCTTAACAATATAAAGGTGAGTGGCTACATCATTTTTTTAAATTATGGACAAAATTAGCTTATTTACTATGGCATGTAGAATTGCTTTTTTACACCCAGAGCCACTGAGAATGATTAGATTATTATTTTTTTGGCCACAAAACACCTATAATTTGCCTCTTTGCATTAGAATTCAAAAATATTTTCTCTATTTTAACCCTAAATACTATGCTAATCGTAATATAAATAAGGATATTAAAACAAAATATTAATGCTGCCTCATAAAAAAAATGCGATTGTAAAACCCAGTCAGCCAGCAGTTATCAATACGCAATCAATGCACATGATTCTGGGGAGTGATTTATGGCTGTAATTAAATATTACGTATAATAGCGGTCATAATAGCTCATTTATTTTATTTGTTTTGCTTTAAGACATTATCAAACACTCAATGTTTATAAGTTTAGATTTTTTTAAAG
The DNA here is from genome assembly GCA_032357475.1 of Enteromius thamalakanensis. Classification (NCBI taxonomy): domain Eukaryota; kingdom Metazoa; phylum Chordata; class Actinopteri; order Cypriniformes; family Cyprinidae; genus Enteromius; species Enteromius thamalakanensis. The sequence goes on from JAUCMT010000028.1 coordinate 1,825,582, forward strand.
GTGAATTTAAAAAGTGTAATTATACACACATCCCAGTACTTTTTTGGCATTCATGTATACGGGAATGTAGAAAAAAATCTACCAAATATAGCATAACTCCCTATTATGTAAGGAATAATTGACGACAGGCTGTTGAATTATTATAAAAATAATGCACACCCGAGGTGGTGATGCGGAGCGATATATTCTTCTATATAGGTACTGTATGCTAATTTCCATTATTACAGTTAACTATGCGAAGTGATATGGAACTGTAAAGCAGGCATGAGAGCTGCCTGGAACTACGTTTGCCGTGCGTTTCTCTGAAAATAATTGCACACCTCAGAACGTTCTTCAGCCAATCAGATTCAAGCATTGAACGGCCCCGTAGTATAACAAAAAATAAACATTAACTATGACGCGTTTCATAAAATACAACAACTGGCCAGATATTCAAGAGTAGGGCTGGGAATCACAGGGTACCTCACGATACAATACGATACACGATACATGGCTCACGATACGATACTATTACAATAATGTGATACTATGATTATTAATATAGTGCGCAAGATAACCTACGAAATATCACAATATTTAAAGTTAAAAAAAGACACACACACACACACATATATATATATATATATATATATATATATAAAACTTTATTTTGCTCCATTACTGAAACACAATCAGTGGCTTTTTTCTGCACCACCCTGAGCTAAAAGTTGCCTGGACAGGTGTAGTGCAAAATCAATGTAAACAGATCTGCA
>JAUCMT010000028.1:1826433-1846745 GCA_032357475.1 Enteromius thamalakanensis
CTTTAGTCATTTTATAGTGCAACACTAGCTGGTCTAATCGGATTTAATGATTTATGCTAAGCTATGCTAATTTTGGGACCACCAGACCCGCGATCGGCTAAATGGATTCAAAAACGGTAAAACACATCTGTATTACTTTAGGGATGTTGGAAAATGAGCCTATTTCCAAATGAAGTGGAGTGTTCCTTTAACTGTTAGCTTTGGAGGTGTCCAGTACACGCTGATCAAGACCCTGTATTTTCCTTTCTGAACTCTATAACCCCAGCAACTGTCCACAAGCAAACCTGGTGTCCATCAGTGTTAAAAGACAACACCTGTGAGCAGCACAGTCAAGTATTCTGATTTAAAGATAGCTGAGACCTGCATGAAAACACAATGACAAGCATTTCATACCATTTGCTGATAACGGATGCCACACATTTCAGACACATAAACACTCTTAATGATAAATGAGGATGATGTGTACACAAAACATGCAAACTACATAGAAAATAGAATTGCAAAATATCATAGAAATTCCTTTTTTTTTTGTCAGTGCCCTTTGATCTTTTGTCAGATCTAACACAGTTCGGAGGACAACTGTTTCCTCAAATTGAGTTAAATAAACCCTACACACTCCCTTTCCCCCTATAATTATTTTAGGTTAATCCACAATGAATAGATTCTCATTGTAACATGTTACTTCGTGGGTTTGTGCCTAGGTGAGGAAGTGCAATATGCCGAGGTATAAAGCAATGTGAAACATACATATCTGTCATTTGAAAGTCTCCAGAAAGAGGTGTGTATTTTTTTCAACCATTATGAGTGATTTTTATACTCTCACTGTCATGGCAACGTTCAATCACATTCAATAAAGATTTATTTAAGTCCCACGTTCTTGCTCCAAGATGTAATTGGAATGTAATTCTTCCCTCTGCTGGTGAGTTAGTGCTAGTGAAAGGCTAAAAAAATCAGTAGGCTAATTCATCGTCTACATTAGTAACACTAATACTGTTTAGAAGACATAAAGAAGGAAAAGTTATGAATGTGTTGCAAGTATAACATAAAAAACACGCTATGATAGTCCCGCCAAATGCGTGTTTATTTTTTCCAATGCGCAGGCGCGTTAGCCAGATTGGTTTGGAAAAAAAAAGTCGGGTACTGTAGGCTACTGCGTGTTATTTGACCTAAGGAGGCACGTTTGATTAAGACTACTATAATAAATTAATGTTTAAAAGTAGTTGATGGTTTTAGAAACCGTTTCTTTCATCATTCAGGTAAATAGGAGTTTGCACGAGTGCTGACGTTTGGTGTTACGACCGCTCAATGAACTCTTTCATACTTTGTCATTTTTTATCCGCGAACCATTAGTTAACATGGATCACTAATAGAAACGGAATTGTCCCCACGATATACTCAGTTTGGAAAATGGATGGATGGATGATACTGAGGAGGATGTTTTCATTGACACCAAAGAGGTAAATAAAAACAGGTGGAAATTATAGTGGAACTACTAGTGAGGTATTAATACAGAATATTGCTCTCTCTCTCTCTCTCTCTCTCTCTCTCTCTCTCTCTCTCTCTTTGCACAGTGGCCAGACTCCTATCATCAGTACAAGATCATGGTAAAAGATGAATATAATTCTCCATGGGAATAAATGTTATGACATTGCAAAAGCTTATTGAAATGATGCCACTGTGAATGCATGCTATATAATTAGCTGGATGGATGTATGGAAAAATGGAATATTCATAAAAAAAAAAAAAAGATCATTTAAAAAATCATACAAGGGACAAGGCACCATTCATAGAAAGATAGCTTTATTGCACAAGGTGTTGGAGTACTCTTTTTCTGTTTTTGTTTTGTTTTCATAGAAAAAAAAAACTGTATATTTAAACACAAGCAATTGCAAATTGAAGCAACTTTTCCATAAAAGTTTAGGAATCCCCTTCGCATTTTTAAACTTTTTTCCCTTTTAGTTATTTGTCTCCTTTTCCTTTTTCTTTTAATAACCAGCAAAATATTCAGAGCATGCAATGCCATTTTTCGTCAAGTTAACCAAAATATAGAAACAAAAGTAAAAACAAACAAAACAACCAACAACATAAATGAGTAAAAACATAAGACAAATTATAAAAAGGAGAAAATAAATCAAACGCCAGACCTCTGGTCTGGGTTTATGTGCCCCATTCAAAACTCAAGGTGTAAAGTATTTTTTGTTAGATTTTATACTTTTTTGTTTTTTAATCCCCTCACATTTAAAGTTATACCTTTAACCAGACTTATAATTGTGCCCTGGTTGCTAATGGAGATGTCGAAAATAGTAATTATTTATACAAAACAGTTTCATATATACAAGAGTCTTTATTTGTAGTTTAGAAATTATGCTGACAGGGAGGTCTTGGGTATAGCAGGAATTTTTATTGGTTGAGGAAAAGGGACTAATAGGATCATTTGGGCGGGGAAACAGGTGTGTGGGGATGGAGTTCTGTTCCTGACTCCGCCCAAAATCCACACAGCTTCTCCTGTGATTGGTTGGAGCTTGGGGGTCCCTGATTCGACTGGTTAAACAGGCCTGCCCCGTTGCGCAACAACTGCATTTTCTTTTCAACACAAATCATCATAGAACCAAACAAAAACTAAGTTGGCTACATCTATTTCCATAAAGTATGCAACCGAGAAAAAAAAAAAAAAAATTTAAGTCAGCAACTGTCTTTTAAATATGAAATACATGGGACGTGGGGGCTTTCTGGGGTGGTCAAGGGAATATTTTCACAAGATGTTTCACCTGAACAGGCATGAATACTGATATAGATATCGGTCTAATCCTAATGAAACATGTTCATGGCAAAATGCACTGGGCACATCTGCCATCAGACAGACTTAATAACCCAGTCAGTGGGCATTTGAGCAGCAATAAGAGGAACACATACTTCTTTCACTGTTTTTAAAACAAGTCCACGTTCTTCGCAACTCTATTTGGAGTTTGGGTTAAATCTGGGTGATCAAATTTATTTACTTACACAACTTTGGGTACACTGTAACACAATCCTAATTTATCAAGCCACCAATAAAACATCGCCTGGCAAGTCAAACATTGACCTGCCAGGAGATTTTTTTTTTTCTTATGCCACAAACAGATATACTATCGTTCAATCAGCTCAATTTTTAAACCCAACACGACACGTCCCTACTCTGTACCTTAGGATTTGTTGTATCAAGTCTTCCTAACATGAGATATGCTCAGGCGGCTGCATAAAACTCAATCCTGTTGTACAAACAATAAATGCATGCTATTTCCTGTGCTGAAGTCTGCAGGGGTTGTGTGTTCTAACGCACCAATAAATATGCAGTACATAAATGTAGCAATCTTTCCCCTGATATATAAGATCTAAACTCTCAGTCGAGCTGAAAGCTTGAATTGTTAATATCACAGGAGCAATCTCATCTTAAAGGAATAGTTCACTCAAAATGAACATTTAGTCACCATTCACCAATTATTCCATACAATAAAAGTAAATGGGGTCCAAATTTTGTTCATGCAGATCTGTTGGAGCCATCTCTATATCTATTTTTCTATAATTTTTAGACAATGCATCATCTTCTTGTTTCCGTTTTATTATGTATGGCAACCAGCATTAAGGTGCAATATGCTATATTCACCAATTCCAGCATATTGGGACACCGTTACCTTCACTGTATGGAAAATACATTTTTTTAAAAATTTCTCCATCTGTGTTCCCCAGAAGAAAAAGAGTTGTACAGGTTTGGAACAACTTGAGGAAGGTAAGTAAATAATGACCGAATTGTAATTTTTGTGTGAACTGTCTCTTTAAGGACCTGATGGAAAGCTCTCAAAGCACTGTGGGTATTTTAAAATATTCAATGGGCAGTAGAGATGGATTCAGATGGTGCTCACAGATGTCCATCTATGAGCTGGAATTACAGTGTCAAATTTCCATTGTTTCCAAGCAACTGTAGAGAGTGTGTTCGAAAATGTCCATAAATATCTCCTTCATACCATACAGGCGTGTTGCACTATGCAGCCCGGCTGATTATAACGATGACAGGAAGTTAGTTTGGGAACCTCAACGATCTTTCCCCAGAATTCCTAACCACAGCATGTCGAAACACACCCTCTGCCGTTCTTTTTCAATCTCTCTTAGTTATGTTACCCGTTTATCTCAGCGTTTCGTGATCGACACCTCCTCTCGCTTACTGCTGCACCTCCCACTGAGCGATTGTCTTCAAATCTTTTTTTAAAATAAAATTTTTCTTTTTCAATTAGATATGGCATTAAATCTCTGCTCTCACCACGTATATATTTACTATATCTTTAGATAGAAATATATATGTATATATTTTGACAACAAACATTGCAATATATTTTCTTTTTTTTTCTTTTTCTTTTGTATTGCAGGAGCCCTGATGTAGTACTTTTTTCCATTGAAATCATTGGGAGAGTTTGTCGATTTTTGGAAGTTTCTCTGTGATGGGGCTTTGCTTTGGAAACTGAGTGAACGAAGGAGGGTTGAGAGGCATTTCGATCCATTTAGGGGCATGTGTGAAAACTTCCCCTCCAACATTTCACTCATTCCCTCCTTTATCCACCCCTGCGCTACCTAAAGCTAGAGTCTCTAAGACCTTCGAATAGGAACGACCGTTAGAGTCTTCGTGTGGGGAAGGAAAGCAAAGAATAAAGAGAAACAATGAACAAACGCAGAAAAGCTACACAGCGACGGCAGATATCTCTCCCTCTCTGTTCACGGGCCCGTCTGCCTCTAATTCCTCCCTACCTCTCTGCCCTCTTCCCGCCTTTTTGCCTGTGCTCGGTCCATCCAGGAGAGGCTGTTAGGCGTTCACAGTGAGACAGAGGAAGTGGTAACGTTTTTGGGGGAGGTCTGGGTGGGGAAGGAGGGGTAAGTATATGGCATCAAACACAAACAATCGAACAAACGAACAAACAAACAGCAAAACAAGAGCCTGTCTTTCATATCTAAGGGAGTCGAGAGAGAAGAGAAGGGAGATGCATCTACCCTTTACATAATCTCTCCAACTTGGCCCCCCTTTTCAGATGGACTCTAGACCTTGTTGCTCAGTGGGCGGCACTTGGCGTCTCCAAGCCGATCCGAAGCCAAGAGACCAAGCACGCAGGCTTGGTCGAGAGGTCCTTTACAGGTGTGTGCTGCCCACATGTATACATATATATATATATATTTACACATATACATACACATGTACACACACACCACGCATACACAAGCTTGAGAAAGCTCAGTGGATCCACCCGGCCCTCCTTAGTGCTAAAGTAGAAAATAGAAAACCGAACAAAAAAATAAAAGTACAGTAACCATACATCCGCAGTGAAAATGGCTCCAGACATTTTTTTTTTCTTGTTTTTTTTTTCTTGTTTGTTTACAAAATAGTCAATAACACTCTATACTGTGTCATTAATTGCATGAAAAAAATCCCAAAGACTCGATTCAGGCGGTCGAGACTTTCATCTTCGAGCTGTTTTTCCAGACCATTGTGGATCAGGAGGGGCGGAAGGTGGACACCGTGGTGGATTTGTTTATGCATAAGCTTTCCGAGGCAATGCGTTGCAGTATGAGGGACATAAAAAGAGACACTTTTTGACAGCCTAAAAACATCTAGACAGGTTAATGTGAAACAATATATCTTTTTTTTTCCTATTTTCTGAAGTCGAGAAATCAAATGAACAAGTGCACATGGAAAGCATTTCGTGCATAAGGTCCAAGGTGTCTTTGACAGAGAGAAGAGAATGGAGAGAGGGGAAGAAAGCGAGAGAGAAGACAAAACGTAAGACAAGAAAAAAAAAAGGGGGAAAGGGTCCTGTGGTTTGGCATATTTAATTCTGGCAAAGGCCAGATAAAAAAGCTTGAGCAGAAGAATAAAAAAGGAAAGCAAAAAAAGGTAACAGGAAAAGAGAGAGAGACCCCTGTCCCGCCATTGTTCATTTCCGCCCCTGCCCGGACTCCAGGAGTGTGTGAACGTACTGTATGTGTATACGTATGTGTGTGAGCTACACCAGAGTGTAGGATTTGGAGTACGCCCCAGCATTCTGCTTTTGTAGTCTGCCCAGGCCAGACGAGCTGCTCTCGAGCAGAGAGTCTCTGGAACCCCCGACCTTGGAACTGCCGGGTGTTGGGCCGCTGCCTCCCGTGGAGCTTGAACTGGCTCCTGCTCCAGCGGCAACTGCCCCGCTTGGGACCAAGGAGGTGGAGGAGGTGCTGGGCATGGTGAGAGTCCTCTGGGGCAGGGTGGCTGTGCCTGAGCTGATGCTGGAGCTCCCAGCGGCCCCGCTTGAAGCCGGGCCTGATGTACCAGAGGCCCCTGAGCTGGTCAGGCTGCTCAGGCCGCCGTGGCCCAGCGTCAGGGCCTGCTGCTTGGAGGGGTCTAATGTCATGTGGCGGCCCTGTGTGTGGTAGGCCCGGGCGGCAAGGCTCCGGATGGAGGCCTCGCGAGGCGGGACCACAGGGCAGGGGTCATGCAGCTCTGCCTGTTTCCGGAAGAAAGGGTCCGTCTTCATGTAGAGGGGGAGGTTACAGTACTCACCTATAGGACAAAGCCAAGTATTAGTAAAACAATGTTAAATCACAGCTTCTGTCGTTTGAGTCTTTATTCAAACAACAGAATAACAGAATATTTATTATAAAAAAAAAAAGTTATTATAACTTATATTATATATATTATATTATTATAATATATATATATATATATTATACTTATTATATCTCAATGTTGTACCAAACCCATAAAAGCTTCCTTCTTCCTCAGAACAGAAAATATTTTTGATGAAAACTGAAAGGTTTGTGACTGTCCCAAGGTCCAATAAAGTATGAAAGACATCAGAGGTTAAACCATAACTCTATGAAGCGACAAATATACTCCAAAATTAAATTGTGCCGTGGTTTTGTAATTTGTTGAATAAAGTAATTATTTTGTTTTCTTTCCATACAAAAAGTATTCTTGTCGCTTCATAATGTTACGGTTAAATCCCTGATGGTAGATGGACTATTCAGACAATGTCTTTTATACTTCTCTGGACCTTGACAGTGTAATTTACTAGACAGTCAATGGGACAGTCACAAGCCTGCTGGTTTTCATCCAAAATATCTTAAATTGTGTCCCGAAGACAAACGCCTTCATTTGTGATTGATGACAAAATTGAAATTTTGGGGTGGAGTAATCCTTTAATACGTGACCCTGGATTACAAAACCAGTCATAACGGGTATATTTGTAGCAATAGCCAACAATCCGTCATATGGGTCAAAATGAATTGTTTTTTATGCCAAAAATCAAGTTAAAGGTCATGTTCCAGGAAGATATTTAGTAAATTACATACCATAAATATACTAAAACTTACTTTTTGATTAGTATCTAACCCTAACGACTTTAAACGCGATTTTCTCAATATTTAGATTATTCTAGAATGTTTAAATAGTTGTTTCTCTACCAAATATTGTCCTATCCTAACAAACCACGCATTAATTAAAATTGTACTTATTCAGATTTTATTGAAATCTCAATTAAAAAAAAATTACCTTTATGACTGGTTTCATGGTGTATGGGGGAAGTTCTGGAAATTACACAAGCTGAACCTCGCAGCTTCAACACAAAAATTTGAACACCAACAAAATGCATAGTCAACTCACTCTTGTTGGCGCGGTGGGGAATGGGTACTGCCACATTTTTGCCGCGGTCGTAATCCTGCGGTTTGGGAGGAGAGGCAGTGAAGCGACAAATGCCCGGTTCAGATGGTGTGCTCATAGAGGTCATGCTGTCTGCGTTATCGTTAGTGCCTGTGGTCATCTGATCAGAGGAGCTGTCAGAGATGAAGCACTCAGTGATCTCGAACTTGGCATGCTGCAGGTGCTCCTCCAGCTTAGCGTGTTCGTACGCTCGGGCCAGCTCCTCGTATGTGGAAGATGCACTCTCTGTGGACACCATACTGTTTCGTCCCTTGTCTGAGTATAGGAGAGGATAAATCTGGTTAATGAGACCATAAATATTTAAGTATAAGTCTGAAAATGTGTGTATAAGTGTGTGGACCTGTGTCCTGGGACAGGCTGGCACTGTAGCTGTCACTCTCTGTGACCGTAATGCCATGCTGGGACCCCACTGTCCGCCAGTCTGAGGTGAGAGTGCGAGCAGGTGTGGACGCCTGGCATTTAGTCAGAGTCCACTGGCTGGAATAGCGGTTCCTCGTGCTGTGCGCAGACTTCACGCTCTTCCTCGATACTGGATCTGAGAAAGGTAAAATCAGAGAGTGTTAAAACATTCACTAATTATACAACCTTCCATCTGGTAGGGAATGAGTGGGTGAGCTGTGACATACTGGTGCCCGGTCTGATGTCTGACATGTCAATCAAAGGGCCTGTGTTCTGAATGAGGGCGGGGTGATGTACAGACACGCCTGTACAGAAGCTTTGAGGGTTCACTGATTGGCTGAACTCAGTGTCTGTCACAGGAATGGTGGCTTTGTCTTCACCTATCGCACACAAAAGAGAAACACACACGCCTTGAGGAAAAATGTGAACTCCGAATCCACCTCATACATATCCATAGTCAGTTTGCAAACAATGACCTATCTGTTTGATTCCCTCTTTGTCTTCGATGAGCAGTTGAACGCGGGGGATATCTATGTGCAGTCGGGGTCCCTGGGGTGGACCTTTCACAGGAGTGTCAAAACTTCGATTGTTCTTACTGCTCCAGGTACAGAACAACCACAGACAGACACACACAAACACAGAGGGGAAAGAATGTATTGCCACTGCCACTTTCTTATGTCAGGAATTCATTTTGAGTTTAATACGTGAGCTTTCATTCTGGAGTTTTAAAGTTCTAAATATATCCTTACCTGATAAGCATCTCAGCCAAGCTCTTAGCATCTACAAATAAAAATGAAAGTCATTTTATTCTCTAAAATAATATGAAAATAAAAATATTAAACTATACTTGTCATGTTCTAATCAAACAACATTCTACGCATTTTTCTCTTTCTCACCTCTAAGTCTCTTGAGTCTCTTTTCTTTGCGTTTCTTGCGGATAATGAAGAGTAGAGCCATGCCCAACGTGACAAGGATGACAGGGCAACCGATAGAGAAAAGCTTTTTAACATCATCCCCTTCCCCTCGTGCTGACTTAATAGGCGGAATAGTGCCTGTAGAGGAAAGGAAATAGAGATAAGTACAGAGATCGAGATAAAGCTCACGTCAAGGCCTCTTATCTCTAAAGTTCAGGCCTAAAAACAGCTTAATTAATTGATTTAGCTTCTAATTGTACATGTTCTTTTATGTCGTCCTCTATTACATGCCCTGGAGGAAACATATTTCTACATCCGAACAATTATTGAATGAAAATTGAGTGACTTGACTAATGGTGGCAGAATTACTGGAAAATGAAACTCTCGCTTGCTTGTAAACTTACTACCGTCATAATCCAGTGTGGCAAACTGGGAGCTCTGGTTTCCACACCCTGCGCTGTTGCATGCCTTCATCTTTAGCTCATACCAAGTGGCCTCACGCAACTCGGCGAGGAAGATGTCAGCCGAGGCATTGGTGCGCACACTCTGCCAGGCCCAGGTGCCTTTGGGCCGAAACTCTAGGAGGACCGCAGTGATGGGGCAGCCACCGCTTGTCCAGCCCTGGAGGTTGAGGCGGGCATGGGTGGAGTTGATGTGAGTGAGGAGGGGCTGGTCCTTATTAAACTGTGGCTCTGCAAAACAAGAAAAGATTTTACAATGTATTAAGGTATGATGTATAGAGCCCTTGCACATACGGCACAGTTTGGGATGTGCAGCCACTTTGGAAATACACGTATGTAAACAACAGTATGGATTGCACAGATGCTACTGAAGACATTGTTCTACTAATTTATACTGTCTAGACCATGGAAAAAAAGTTGCTTAATCATATAGAGAAGGGCCTAAATTTGCAATTTCCATTCGGTTCAGTGGCATTGTTTACATTCAATGACTCCAATATGGCTGATTGATATTGTGTTGTGTTAACACCCTAATTGATGCAATAGATTAATATCCATCTAATCTACAAATATCTACTTTCACATATCTAAATGTCACATACAACACCCAGTTAGTTTAGATTTATCTTAGAATTTCCAATTTTTCTTAAATGGGACATTAACTACTGTACAAATATATATGTTTAAAGAAATTATTCAGTACGGACACATGAAGTTGATCAGAAGTTATTATAATGATTTCTGAAGGACCGTGTAACACTGAAGACTGGAAAATTCTGCTTTGCCATCACAGAAATGAATTACATTTAGATTAATTTAATTTTAAAATATATTGCTTGGTGAGCAAGAGAATTATTTCAAAAACGGTAGTGTTTTATTCATAAACATTCCCGTTTTTGAAAGAATCCACTATGAACTTAGATAATATATTTCTCAAAGCTAAAGTAGCTAATTGAGGCTATTTAATTAATATGGTTAGTGTCTTGAGGAACTAAACGATTACCATTTTTGGTGCAAGAACCTTAATTAAACATGAACTTCAGGGAATAAAACAAGCTGCAGCTCCTCACCTCTGCCGTGAGTCTTGGCCTCAATGATCTCGCTGATGCGACCGGCTCCCACACTGTTTTTTGCTGCAAGTTTGACTTTGTACCAGGTACCACAACGTAGATTGTCCAACTTGAAAGAGCGTTCACTGGAGCTAATGAAGACATCCTTCCACTCCTCAGTGTTGTCTACTGAATACTGCAGCACAAAACCTAAAAAAAAGCACACACATAATCAATATTTTATTAATGACATTATCATATTGTATTGTATTATCAGTTCATGCGATTCTTCGGGATCAAACTCATCGTGTTGGCATAGCAAACCTAACTCAGAACACTTCCTTACATAACCACCAGGGGGCGCATTGACCTTACAGACTAATCTTAGAGAAACGATCTCAGATGAAGTGCTGATCAGATTGCTGTAAACCTCCATTAGTAACCCAGACAGAGAGAGAAATGCTGACTGCACAGTTATGCAAATAGATGCACAATATGGCGTCGCCCATCATTAGGAGCGGCCCGGATTTGGTGTCTCATTTTGGCTTTGGCAGATGGCAAAATAAAGGGTGCCACATCAGAAGGATTTACCCACTGACAGCCTTGTATTCTCCATATTTTCCTCCCACCTTTCCACACACAAACACCATAGACATCTCACTTTTTTACCTAATTTACTGTGAGTTGCAAACAGTTTGACAGTAACATGTGACACTAACACATCGACATATTAATCACTGAAAGAAAGACAGATCGACAGAAAAAAAAGAAGAGTGCAAAATGTATAGAAACCACAGAGAAAAGAAGATGAAATGACTTTTACTTTATGCTATATACAAATTCTAAGGGGACCAGAAAGAAACAGAACAGGTGCTTGTACCTCTGATGGAACTTCCTCCATTGTCTCCAGGGATCCAAGCAAGAGTGATTGAAGAAGTGGATGTGGTGGAAACTGTCAAACGTGGTTGATCTGGAGGCACTATAACATAGGACACATAGAGATCGATGTGAATTTGATTAAATTACTTTTAACTTTCAAACACCAGTCAATATTTCATTTTTTGGTGTTCTTAGGATGTTTTGATGTAAATCAACGTTTACTTGTCTGAAAGACATCTGTATCCATATATATTCTCTATCCCAACCCTATGGGTGTGGTCACTTCTACAGTAGTTGTTTCTGAAACCAATAAGTCATCAATAGGAATCTGTGAAATTAAGAATGTTGCTTGAGAGCAAAAGATTTGCAACAGCTTTAAATTGGTCACTCGAATTAAAACTTTACTTATAAGCTTTACGCACCGCCTTTGACGATAGACCTTTTTTTTTCCCCAAAACTGAGCCAAATTCCATGTGACAGCACCCTAAAATCAAACCTTACAATCGTTCCATTGTACAAGAGGGCGTGCATTTGCTTACCTTGTACCAGCAGGTTTACGATGATTGTGTCAAACCCCAGTGTGTTGGTGGCCGTGCACGTGTAGTACCCAGAATCCTCGGCTTTCACAGAGCGCAGCACCAGGGTACCGTTTGAAAGAATATTCCGTTGACCATCTTGAGTGACTGGGATGGCGGTGTCCTCACTGTAAGGATAAAAATCACAGTCATTGACCTTCTCATCTTTGAATAAATTAGAGGTAAATGTCTGAGAAGAGTTAGAAGACTGAAAAAAGGTATTTGGGTTTGTAAAGGTGCTTTTACACCTGGTCGGTTGTTTCAGAACCTGGTGCGTTTCTACTGCTAGAATGGTTAGTTTGGGCATATGTGAACAAGACAATCACAATCAGATCCATGCCAAAACAATCAGTCTGAGATCAACTGAATGAGGTAGTTCGGCTCAATTGAAAACAAACTCTGGAACAGTTTGGTTGTAGTAAGAAAACTACGGACCAATGAACCAGGATATTTCACAATGTATGATTGGTAATTACTAAGATTTAACAATGTTTTCCAGATAAATTCTCAACTTCTGCTCAAAATGATAAATGAATATAACATCAGCTACAAAAACAACAACAATAAGCCCTCAAAGCTATAATGATGGACCAATGCGAGAACAGTTTACTCGCAGGTAAATTGTATTACAAATTTTGCTCCATTTAGAAACTTTTCCCCTTGAAAGCAAACCACACCAAAAAACAAACAAACAAACAAAAAAAACCCATTGTAATAATTTTAACCCTTATTTCGGAACAAAGCAATTGAACTACAGATGTGAAAGCATCCTCAATCAAAACCTTAAAGTTTCTGTATTTCATGGACTTATTGGAAAAACAAAAGGAATTAAAAGCTGATCCTAGACCTGTCTTTGGTCCATTTGATGGTTGGTGTTGGTTCTCCCACTGAGCTGCACGGCAGCCGAACTTCCTTCATCCATGGAGTGGTCACCGTTCCTCCGAAAGACAGGATTTTAGCAGGAGCTGTGTAGAACAAATAAAGATACATGTATTAATATATTTGACTGAATTAGGCTGATTTAGTTTTTTTTTATTTTTGTGAAACAGGAAGCAAAACACTGTAGGAGGGAAAGAGGGTGGTGGGAACACGAAAGGTCCATGAGCCGGGATTCCCGAACACCCGAAGCACACCCAGCAGGCACATCATAAGATGCTAATATTTGGTTAAATTCGTGACATCGGGGGAACAAAATTCCATGTAAATTCAACATCTGATGTGGATGTTAAATTGATGTCCAATACCGATGTCAGCTGTTGTTTATATTTTCTTGTTTTCAGGTTGTGTAACCAAAATCCAACATTAAGTCAATGCCAAACACTGATATCAATCCGATTTTCAAACAAAAGTGCAACGGTCTATCTGACGTCATGTCCAACTCCTACTTGACATTATATAGAAATATTACTTTTATGTTGACACTATGAAGGCTACAAAGTCAACTTAGATGAACCAACTTATACCACTGTGCTAAACTCTTTTGCAGAGTCTCACACATGTCTCTACATTCTAAAAACATGATACTCAAGTTTACATAAAAAAAAAAACTATCTTCCGACTTTTTTCCCATTCCACTGCACTTTTAAATATAATTTTCTTTGTCAGTATTTTTTCTACAATTTAATATCTACATGTTATATATGAACATTTATAATATTCAAATTTTTTGTTACCACATTGGAAACCATACATACACACGTGAAAAATTGGCCATCAAGAAACTCTTGCTCTTTAAACTAACTGCGAATTACTTGTTAAATAACACACACACAAACACACATTTTCATAGATTCTCTCCCTGGTTTTCTGACTCAAGAAATATTGATTGGACTGCCCCCTTCATTGTCTGGCATATTGGCCAGGTCATTGTCTGCCATCTCTTTCTCATTTAGATGCTTTTACTCCTCTCCGCATAATAAATGACAGGCTTTACCTCTATCCATCAGGAGAAAATCAAAGAAAAGGAGCGCGTCAGTGACAGAGAATGACCTGTAACACCCAGTTCTCACTCAGGTCATCTGCCTTATCAGGCAATTGCACAACTTCTACATGATTGCTAATTAAATAAATCTAAATTACTGACAGGAAACCTCAAACATCAATTTCTGTGTGAAAACTGTCAACGTGTCCATTTTGAGATCAAATACTGACTTTAGTGCATATGTTTAGGTACAGATATGACTTGAGATATAGCACACCAGCATGGCTATTAATAACAATTATTTTCCTATTAAACTACAGGTGGACTCACCTTTCCCAGCAGGCTCCACAGTCACTTTCTCGCTAATATTGCCCCGACCTGCAGTGGTGACAGCGGCTGCCCATATCAAATACTGCTGACCCCGGGTGAGGTGGGTGATTCTGTATATTAGCAGCTCAGGGTTGGCTTCATATTCACTGGGTGCCTGGAGAATCCATTGCAGGAACACAAAGTTACAAAAGTGCCAAGAGCTGATAAAAACAACGACATAAATTGTCCACTTCTATAGTCAGTTTTCTCATTTATCTACAGTAGTTTAAAAATGTAGGCTGGACTTATATATTCTATTCAGGAAACCTGTTTGAAAACAGTAATAATTCTTTCGGTTGGTCATGCTATCAGTGTGGTTGTGATTTGCACATGAGTGTGAAAAAGTTGCCTACTACGCAAATTCATATTAGCATTTTGGAATCTGTGTGAAGAAATCTTACTTTCTTATAATTTATTGATCCCATTTATTCCAACTGAAATGACAATAACGGTAAATGTGATTGCACCTTTATTCAAAATGTTTTTGGTCTTGCTTTAGGCTCTTATAAAAATGCTTTCTAAAGCTAAAAATGAAAGATGATGACTTGTTTTCATGCAGAATTTATACTGGACTCTTTAAAGGTGAAGATGAATGTGTAACTCTTGGTGTGGCGGCACCTGGAGAAAATGATTATTCAAACACAATTCATTCCTTTACCCTTGACTTAATAGCATTTGCTAAATAACACGCTAAGAGATTTCAGCTGCTTTTCTTTATGTGAGTGAAAAAGGCTGAAATATGTTTCTGTGTGTGTGTGTGAGAGACCCAGGGGGCCTTACACAAGTAGATGAGAGGGTAAAAAGACAATACCCTTAGACACACTAGATCAGTCAGCCTCAGATAACACTAACAATAGAGGCCGACTAATGAGAGATATCTGCTGCTCACCTCAGCATGTGTGAGACACACACACACACACACACACACTCCACGATGAGTATTTCTATTATTATATCCACCTTTCATTGGAATGCACAACAGAAACATAAAAACGTAGGCTGTACACACACATAAATAACATGACGTTAGGCTGTGCTTCCAGCTCTCTGTAATTGTAGTATGTTTAAGAGAGCCGTGTGTCTGCTGTCCAAACGGGTGCTCATCACAGTCAACATCTGCTGCCCGGAGACATGCAAACACACACTGTGTCATTCCCACCGATCGCCCTGAATGCTGCCCTGCCATCCTCCATCATACCCCTCAGCCCTGGCGCTAACACACACACATAGTGTTGTCTCAATTCATGATTAGATGGCTTTTATGATGGTTTGCGGCTAATGGATTTTGCATAAATATATTTCCATGTTCTGTTCATAATCAGAAATATCTTTCTCTCTTTATAGCAGCTGCCTTCTGAGGGAGCATTTTAACTGAAATGAAACCTCATAAGTGATTGATGTGGGACACTTTACATTTAATTTACACAGTTGATAGCACCAGTATGAAAACAATTCAATAAATAAATGGTATGTAAAAGATGACAGTAAAAGCAGATGCTACAAAAGATTTTTGTACAGTACTTAGACCACCTTGGTCGGCCATCTTGGAATAACTCTTTCCATGCATGTGAATTTGCTACTACAATATAGTAGGCAAAAAACAGTATGTGTGGCAATTAGTATTCACAACATGCATCTGATGGATACTTTACAGTGACAATTGTAGTACGTTTAAATAATATTTTGACGCTTGGTCAAGACCTTTTTGTGTCGCTTTTTGACGATCAAGGTACCCCTATTTAGTCGCTTTTCGACGCGAAGGGTCCTCAGTTGTTTTCAGTTGTTTGGCTTAATGTAATGGTTCAACCCAGTCGCACGGCTGGTCATGACAATATCACGAAATTAGCACGAAATCTATTTATTCGTGTCAGGGACACGCAACTCCAGCACGAACGTAAAACTACGATTTGATTGGATGCATCTTTTCGTGCTGGATTCACGAAAGTCCAGTAAGAATCGTGTCAGTACCACTAAAAAAAAACGTGTGACTGGGCTGTGGTTTGCATGCATGCATACATTTATTATTGGAGCACCAAACCCCACCCCAACCCTAAACCTCTGAACAATATAAACACACAGGCATTACAAACAAGTTGTGTCACATTCCAAGTCTTCTGAAGCCATATGAAGTCTTTACGTGAAGAAGAGAATAAAACAAAAGGTTTTAAAAATTAAAAACGATCCCGGTCCGTTAACGCGCTGTCGTCTCATTCAGAAAACATATTTCCATAGCATGACGCAATCGATTACGTCACACGCAAGAGCCAATGGCATTTCACAACCAATGTTGACATAAGGATTCTTGTAGCAGATTTTTTTTTAATTTGCAGACTTTGAAGACTGCAGCAACGCACAGGAAGTACATGGAAGACGGAGACAGCGACGCGACCGCATCTATTACTCTCACAAATCAATCGTTTTGAAAAAAAAGACTTGGAATATTCTTTCAAATCTTTCAAATAAATGATGACGGTGGTTGTATCTGCCTGCTTTATCTTGTGTTTTATTGACAGATTGTAGGTTTAGGGGCAGGGTTTGGGTTACGTGCTCAAAAATGTGTAAATAATATAATTTAAATAAAACTGTTTTGACTGTTTACATTGAAAAATCACACCCCTACATATATGCAATAATGCCAATGTTTTACCCAATATATCTTTTAATTATGATGATAAAATGATTGTGTCAGCATATTGATGCTAAGGGGTTCATCTTTAATACAACTGAGGACCCTTCATGTGGAAAAGTGACTAAAAAAAGGGGTAGCTTGATCGTCAATAAGCATATTGACCAAGCATTGAAATGTGAGGACTTGGGAGAATGTGTTGTATTTTCGTAATATACTGTATACTGTATAGAACATATTTGTATTTTTTCACAGTTTTAGCAGCTACTCTATAGTATGTGATTTTGGATGGACCCTATCTCCAAAATGATCTTCATCCCCATGCATTCTAAACTAGCCTTCTTTGCAAAAGTTGCGATGCCGGTTTCTGTGCTTGGGGTGCCCGCAGAAGCAGTGAAAATGCTAAATCCTGTATAAAGTATATAAAAATGCTAAATAATAATTACAATAGCACATTATAAGGACACTACAATAACAAATATACCACTACAGGTTTTTAATAGCATTGGTATACTACTAATACTACATTTAAAGGGATAGTACACCCCAAAATGAAAATTCTGTCATTAATTAATTCTGTTGTTCCAAGCCTGTAAGACCTTTGTTCATCTTCAAATATATTTTTGATGAAATCTGTGAGCTTTCTGAACTTGCACAGACAGCACAACAACTGAAATGTTCAAGGCCCAAAAATTTAGTAAGGACATCATTAAAATAGTTCATGTCCTTACTACCTTTCTGGGTCTTGAACATAGTAGTTCTGTTGCTTTTTATGCAGGACCAGAAAGGGCTCAAATTCAAAAATTACAAAAATAATGTGTTCCGAAGATGGAACCTTTCAGCTTTGAAGAGACATGAGGCTGAGTACTGATAATCATAGAATTTTCATTTCAAATTATGTTATAATATTTATTTTTGGGTGAACTAAATAAATCAAAAATAACATTTTTAATAATACAAACTTATACGTTTATATTTTAGGAAGGTGGTCCCTTACAAGAAATCATATTCGTGGGATATCAAAAAGTTTCTTAGAAGGCTGTGTTGGGAGTGTACCTAAAGACACACAGGCTTCTGAACCTTCTCTCCCTATTCCTTTCAATTCATATTTTCCTCTCTCTCTCTCTGTGTCTCTCAGCATGAATCAGGTATGGGAGGTGCAGACAGGAGGGGTGGAGCGCTGTAACGGATATTAAAATATTCCTCCGGTGTGGAGATAGCAGTGATCCGGGGAGCGATAGAGGGAGATAATGAAAAGAGGAACAAAAGTACTCCCCGCACGCTGAGTCTGACCCCCCTTCCTCCTCCTCTACCTCCTCCTTCCCCCCCTTCTCCTCTCACACTCATTTACATAGTAATCACCCCGTGCTCTGCGAGAGGCCGGAGAGAGAGAGAGGAGTGATTTGTGAATGAGCGAAAGAAAGGAAGAGAGTGAGCATGTGTACATCTGGACAGGTACATTAATTCATTGTGAGTGTACACAAATTACGTGTGTGTGTGTGTGTGTGTGTGTTTGCCGAGGAGGTGGTTATAAATGTGATCGAGCCTGTGGGATGTGTGTGTTTGTGTGTGTGCTGTCAGCTTGTTTCCTGCCCTCCCTGATGAACAGATGAGGTTGTCTAGGCAACGTGATGAGACGCAGATATGCAAATGAGACGGGAGGGTGAGCTTGCATGCACACACTGCAGTATGAGCCTCTCATTTACACACACACGCACACACACACATCCTGCTGATACTGCAGCACAACCTCACACATGCACAGATTAAAAATACACTCGACACAAATCCAGACGCAAATAGGTAAATATGGCAAAATAAACAATGATGTATACTTCGAATCGAAAGAAAACGGATAGAATCTAAAATCCACACATACCGTTCACACACCCATACGAGATAAAGCACATTAGTGTAAAAAATAGATATTAAAAATAATATTAACTTTCGCTCACTTCAACGAACACACAAAGGCAAGCATGCCTTGTGCAAAAATACTAAACCAAGCGATGCTAAAACACTAAAATCAATGTTTAATGCAAGTGTCCCCTTTTTGCCTCACCGGTTGGCCTGATCCAGGGCTGGAACAGTAAATTGTGTATTTGCGGATGATACCATTGGGCTTGATAGGGGGAAGCCAAGATACCACCACACTGCTGGCAGAGGATGGCACGGCTTTAATGCCCGCTGGAGGACCAGGGTCTGAAAGAAAAAAAAAGGACGGAAAACAAAATTAACGTATGAGAGAGGCATTGTGAGATTCAACAGATGACCAAAAGGTATGTTCGGAAACTGCAAGCGTTAAATACTTTTCTGGGCTTAGAAGATGTTGTCATGCTATCATTTTGCCTATTTAGTCGCCTGACCAAGTATACTTTGGGTTTTTCAAATACAGTGTGCATGAAATACAAGATTTTTAGTAGTCGAATGATTTATTGAGATTAATTCCATCCAAAATCCATTTTTCTTTACGTAATATATCTTTGTACTGTGTATTTTTATTATGTACATATATAAATGCAGAAGGAGTATATATAAAAAACATTTAATAAATGTTTGAAATTCAAAAATTCTCTATTTTTATTATTATTCTTTTTACATTTATATATTTTAGATATAAATATATTTAATGTAATTTTTTTTCTCATTTAAATTAACAGCATGCACAAAAATAATAATAATAATGTAAGAGCACTAATTTGTAATTTTGTTCAGATGACACATTTGCATGGCCATCAATGCAAACACATTGTATTACCTTTTCATTGAACAAAGTTTTGAGCTTTGGTCACATGCTGTTATTAAAAAAAAAGCAAAAAAAAAAAACTATGACTTGGTGGCATTCACTACTAATTTGTTAAGCGACGGTAAACAATAAAAGATGAATGAATATGGAACTGGCTTTCTTATTTCGGTACCACATTCAAAAACAGAACATTAATATTGATTTAAACAGGTCTTGAAAGGGCAATTTTTTTATTATTAACTACTGGCCCCAATCCACTTAACCCTTTCATACTTCTACCATCTTAGAAATAACCATCTCTTCATTGTGTCTAGAATATACAGGAAGACATGGAGATTTAATGAGGATTCAAAAAAAAAAAATCATCATCATCATTACTAGGGTTTAATCTAATAGGTTAATCCGTGAGGGGGTCAGGTCTTTAATTTTGGTGATGCAAACTGTTGTAATTTTTTTTATACTAACAATGATTTAACAGCATAATTCCTTGCTTTGAGCAGAGGGAGAAATGGGAAAAAAACCATTGACCAAAAATTCTTGTCAAGTAGCCCGTTGACAAATCAACACCACACACATATACACTTCAAGAGTTCACGCTTTCCTCATAATAATGAATAAGCAAATTTGGCGTGCTGTCTGGGGAGCGAGCCGTGAGAGCG
>JAUCMT010000028.1:1846845-1861340 GCA_032357475.1 Enteromius thamalakanensis
CAGCTGTGTATGCATCAGCTGTGTATGATTACTCGTTCCAGCGATCCTCTCGAAATTATGTTTAAACATTCACTTAATCATCAAGCTCGAAATGCATCTCTCTCTTCTCCAGCACTAAAACACCCCTTATTTCCCTGAGCCCCTCTCAACCCCACCAGGGAAAAGAGTAGAGACAGATATCTCCCTAATCCTATCCCAACCAGTGTAAGCACAAAATTAATGTCAGCTAATCCACAAAGAATAAATCCTTCTCCTTGTGTTGGATGGAGGATCTGTTTTGAGACACATACCCAGACCCCCTCCTTCAGCGACTTAATTCTCATTAAGTGTGCTAATGCTATATATGAGCCTAAATGTCGCCACAGCGACCGTATCCAGCATCATTCTAGACCTGGACCATGCTGCACTTGCCTCCAGCTAATGTAGTTTTGTGGCAAGATTTTATATCTGACAACTTCCCCCCGTCCAGAGTTCATACACACACCCTTGAGGTTGAATAGAGCCTGGATAAAGGGAAGTGGCTTGCACATAATGTGGCTTTGCGTTTGATTACGGGTCCACCACTGACAGGGTTGAAAGCTCATTGAAGGATCACATTTATCTGTTATATTGATACATTTAGATCATTTTTTGTGGTACACTGGTGGTGGTTTAATAATGCATTAACAAATGCTACAATTAGCAATAGCTAAGATTAATAAATGTGACCCTGGACCACAAAACAAGTCTTAAGTCGTTGGGGTATATTTGTAGCAACCCACTGTATGGGTCAAAATTATTGATTTTTCTCTTTTGCCAAAAATCCTTAGGATAGTAAGTAAAGATCATGTTTCATGAAGGTATTTAGTCAATTTCTTACCGAAAATATATTAAAACTTAATTTTTTGATTAGTAATATGCATTGATAAGATCTTCATTTGGACAATTTCAAAGGTGATTTTATCAGCATTTAGTTTTTTCTCTACCCTCAGATTCCAGATTTTCATGTAATAGTATCTCGGTGAAATATTGCCCTATCATACATCATTGGGAAGCTTATTTATTCAGCTTTCAGATCATCTTTAGATCTTAATTTCGGAAAATTAACATTTAAGACTGGTTTTGTTGTCCAGGGTCACAAATGCTGTAGAAGTTTTGTTCATTCTTAACTCGTGTTAAGCTACGTATATGTAACTAATGCTGTTAAACAATGTTAACTAATGAACCTTATTCTAAAGTCTTACCAAGAAATGTTCTTTTAGCACCAAATCAGCATATTAGAATGATTTCTGAAGGATCATGTGACATTCAAGAATGCTGGAAGTTCAGCTTTGCCATTGTAGGAATTAATTAATTTTAAAATATATAAAAAAATATTAAGGACTCATAATATTCTGCAATATTACTATTTTTACTGTATTTACGATCAAATATATGCAGCCTAGTTGAGTACAATAAACTTTTCTATTAAAGCTGGATAAAATTACGAGTCAAGCCTTTTATGGACTTACATATGATCCCATGATGCCTTAAGGCCAATTCACACCGCACTGACAAATACCAACAGACTCCAACACACTAGTTGGCTCAAGTTGGCTGTTGTATTTCGAATCTTAGGAAAAGTCATGTTCACACCGCACCAACAGACACTAACCCACTGTCACTGACTGGGAAAAAACTGGATGATCCTATATTCACAATCCAAATTTTACTCTTATTAATGTATTTGTGTGTCATTATTCACATGAAAAGATGGTGAATCACATCTGCAAATATTTTGATATACAATCAATGCTGTGTGGTGCGTGAACTTACGGTCTTCTCTGGTCTGTATGTAGAGTACGTTGCTGCGGACACCATCTCCTGCCTGTGTGTAGGCCAGAACCTGAATGCTGTAGTTTGTGAACTTCTCCAAGCCCTTCAGCTCCACCTGCTCACGAGTGGTAGTGATGTTCTGCATCTCTCCCCATTCTGAGAGACATTTAAATTGAATGACTTTTCTTTTTCTTTCTTTTTGGCATGTTCATTTACTTGCTAATAACAGAACACAATTTGAACACGTCACGTGAGGGAACACAGGAGAACCATGTTTACACATTCCACTTACAAAAAGGTACCAGAGGGAGACTAAAATAGTCTGTTTGGACAAAAGGTTGCTTGTCAATGCAATAGCTATATTTAGCAGGCAATGATATTTATGTCCAAACGCAAAAAAACAAAAAAAAACAAAAAAGTTTTGATAAAATACCATTTATTTTTGGACATGCACCGTGGTAACAGCATGCTTTTTTGAATAACTTTGATTCCTACAATTTAGTTTAAACAGTATGTATGGACATATCATAAAGTAGTTTCATCATCTGATATTGTTACTGTGCCAAAGTGCAGCCACAGTGCCAAGTAAACACAGAAAAGATCCATAGACTTAAACCTGTCTCAATTTTGTTTAGTATAAATAATAAACCTCACATTGTCATTACTTTCACATTATTCAGCCCATTTATGAACCATTATTACTGTTTCAAAAAATTAGTTCAAGTATGCTACCATTCATTTTTTCCATTTTCATATTTTTTAGAAAATTTAATTTGTTAAAGAAACATTAAATAAGTCACATTTAGTCCTTATTTACTCGCCCTTGCATTGTTTACAACCTGTACAACGGTAGAAGTCTATGGCTAGTAGCCGTGGTCCCCAACATTCCTCGAAATGTTGTCTTCTGTGTTCAGCAGGCGAAAGCAATTGATAAAGGTTTGGAGCAGCACAAGAGTGATTAAATATTGACAGCATTTTCATTTTTGAAATATCCTTTAAGCATAACTGATTCAATATTGATAAGAAATGTTTCTTGAGCACCAAATCAGCTAATTGAATGAAGGATTTCTTTATAGATCATGTTTTAAATCAGATTTCTTAATCCACAGCTTACTCACTTTTTATATAAAAGACAACAACACACCTGTCCACCCTCTGTGGGTTGGACTAGCCAGAATACAGATACATGGGTGGGCAGTAAGGGGGCGCTCTACAGGGACTGTGGCTAGTGAGGGAGTAACAGTAATAGCGTATAATTACTCTGATTGAGCCTAAGTGTCTGGCCCCCACAGCACCCACCTCCATCGGGGTAGAGGGACCAGAACACCACACGGTAGCCCTTCAAAACCCCATTCAGGGTCATCCGTGGGGGCTCGGACCATGTGATCACTGCCTCGTCTGATGTCACTGTAATGGCCCGTACATTCTGGGGCGGCTGGCTGGGAACTGCGAGAGAAAAACGAGAGACGGTCACATAAAAGCAAAGGAAACGGCAGGAAAATAATTCAGGCACCAATGGAAACAAGATACAATAGGTGAAGTGGAAACCAAAAATTGTAGTGAAAGAGCACAATTACAGTGAAATAGTAAAATTACTGTAATATACTGCAATTGGAGCACTTGGTATGGCCCAA
Source organism: Enteromius thamalakanensis (assembly GCA_032357475.1). Taxonomy (NCBI): domain Eukaryota; kingdom Metazoa; phylum Chordata; class Actinopteri; order Cypriniformes; family Cyprinidae; genus Enteromius; species Enteromius thamalakanensis. Next base: position 1,850,274 of record JAUCMT010000028.1, read on the forward strand.
GAGCATCAACAACCTTGTAACTACAATCGAAATGGACGGAACAATCACGTCCTGAAGCTGAAGAGCAGTGAAACGTTACTGTTATCTCGATCTTGAGCTGTTTCACCTACTAAATGCGTTCAATTTTTTTCCGGATACACCACAAATGTGGCGGTGCTGATGTGCCAAATTGCATCTCTGAATAAATAATGGCACTATTGAGGGGACACAGAGCCTGTCTGTGTGACTTGCTGGGAGGGAAAAAAGCATGTGCGGACGACAGGATGAAAGGAGGGATAGAGGAGGGATAAAGCTGGCTTGGCTCTATGAGGGAGCAGCTGCAGCTGGCGCAGGAAGAGAAGGAGCGAGTAAAGGAGATGGTGTGAGGAGGGAGGGAGGGAGGGAGGGAGGGAGGGAGGGAGGGAGGGAGAGCAGAGGAGAAATGACGGTATTTGTTTGAAGAGGCCTTAGGGTCCGACTCTGTCTGGCCCTGGTGGACCACACTAAAACTGCCATTTAGAGTAGAACGGCTTGACAGAAAGCTTACGAGCACAACTCGCAATAACTCTTCAACTCAGGATCTCACTCGCTGTCTGGAACTGACGCTTAGAACAGGTAAATTGGTATCTTACGGGTATATTGGCATCCTGCTTTCCCCCAGCCAAAATTATTTATTCACCCTTGTGTCATTTCAAGCAAGCATAATTTTTTATTTTTTTTTGTCGATATAATAACAATGAATGCAAGTTGCCTGTATAATTTGTGCACTGTGTACAGTATCTTCTGTCTAACAATAGGCTTATGCATCATTATGCTCTGAAAACTTTGTTCCAAAGAGGTCCCTATGAAGCAAACAAAACCATCCATCTTTGGACCACTTTCAATGACTCCTAGATACATCACACTGACATCAAAGACCTAGGAAAGGTCTTCTGTATGTGCCCTCTTGACTTTAATTACATCCATTCTCTGGTGTCTTCTGAGTCAATCAGTGTGATCTCTCTTGCCAATGGACTCCACTGCTGATTAAATATATTCAGTTGGTCCGGCTAGAGGCAACAGTGCAGAACACAGCAACATGCCAACATTGGTCATTGGTTCGATTTTACTCTACGTTTTACTTTGATTATATTCCCCAATTTACATTGACAGTCACCAACCAATAGCAACAAAATTGGCTGGTGTCATTGAATCACTGTATTGCCTTGTGTTTTAATCTGTATTGTGTTGTGTTTTTGCTGATTGGACATTTTCAATCTTGTTTGTTAGGTCTTGGAATAACTAAGACTTGATGTATTGTAATCAGGTGACCAATCTGCACTGGTCTGGTAATGTCGGTGCAGTGTGAATTATGTTCTAATATGTTCTAAGTAGCTGAAAAAAGCTCAAACATCAGAGCCCAAATAATATCATGTCCAAACATCTCAAGGGCCCCAAAATCACCTCAGAACTCAGAAGGTTAAAGAAGATAATATAAAATGGTAGATGGTTTTAGATGGTTTCTAGCAAGTCAGGAGTGGTCTGGATTATCAATTGGCTGGACTACCAGCAAGTAGACCTGGTTTTAATCTAGTAGACCATCTTGCTTTTTTTAAAGATAGTAGGGTTGGAAGAAAAACTAAAACTTGACAAAAACACCATTGATGGAGGTAAAAACAAAGTCATCTGGGAATAAATGATGGAAGAGCTCAACAGTGGCATGAAAAGAACCCAGGAGCTTTCCAAAAATAAGAATGGAGAAGAAAGACAGTGGGACAGAAGTGGGCGGAGGGGTGGAAGGGGAAGTTGGGAGATGGAGGGAGAGATAAATGAAAGGTGTTTTGAGAGCGAGTGAGAGAGGAGTGGGAGCCGAGAGGAGAGTTGAAAGCCAGAGAGAGGGATCTGGAGGAAAGATGAAAAGAGAGAGGGGGAGACAATGCGCTCAGCTGCAGATAATTAGACTGGGAGGAAAAACAGTGGATCAGGGAGAGGGGCCTCAACAGACAGGCTAATTATAATTATTTTTCCTATGCTTGTTGTTATTACTATTAACAGCATCAATATCACTGACAGTGACAAGCTTTTGGATGAGGCCAAAGTCGCCCTGTAGTAACATAAAAGAGAAATCCCCAGAGTATGATGGATAGATAGATGGATTTGTATTTCATTACCGTCCTCAAGAGTTGTGGCATTGATCTCAGAGCTTGAAGGTCCGGTTCCAGCTCTGTTGAATGCCTGGACCACCACACCATACTGAGCAAACTTCTTCAAGTTGTCAAGGGTGTACACCTCACTATCACCTGTGGCTTTCATCTCCACTATACTGTACTGTCCGTTACTGCCCGGCCCATTCTCCCTATAACCAATCTGATAGCCACGGATCACTCCATTCTGGAGCTCTTTCTTAGGTGCCTGAGTGAAGTGAAAAGAAAATGACACAGAGTAAGAAGTGAATCTAAAAGCCTAGGTCTTCAACCCTGTACCTGGACACCCACTGTCCTGGATTATTTTTGCAACCTGCTAAACCTGGCTTGTGCTTTTTCAAGTGATCCTGAAGACCTCAATTAGCTGGTTTGCATGTTTCATTAGTGTTGTAGCTAAATTCTGCAGGGCAGTAGGTCCCAAGACGCAGAGTTGAAGAGCTTGAGTCTAAAGTGTGAAAAATGTCAAATTTTGGAGTTGAAGGCATACCTTCCAGGTTACACGGATACTCTGAGAGGTCATTGGCTGTAAAATCACATCCATGGGTGGCCCATCAGGAGCTGTAAAAAGAAAATCACACCATATCACAATAATATTAAAGGAATACTGCTGTTATTCCAAACCTGCATCCGTAAAACACAATAGGCGACATTTTGAATGATATCCTTTATATACTTTGACAGGGGACTTACTATGGATATTTAAAAAATTGCCGTAACACAGCTATACATTAAATGAATAAAAACATCCTGCAAAAGTTTGAATATCAAAGCACACCGGCACGTCCTGATTTTGCAGAAATAGATGTTAAATGGTCAAGACTACATTTTTTAGCCAAACATTTAGTCTTGACCATTTCTCTGCACCTTAACCTAACCTTACCCATAGGTAATCCCTAAAATCTGAAAACAATTATAGATAAAGGATGTACAAACACCATAGACTGATTATAAGCCTAAATTTCCAAAAGCTATTAACTCGTGCTTCAAATCTGATTGGTTTTATAAGTCTATGTTTGGAACTATAAGGGTGAGTAAATGATGGCAGATTAGGGGCGAGAGACGTACGGGCTTCCTCTGTGCTGATGGTCAGCTCTTTGCTGGCTTGACTTCGTCCAATCTTGTTGTAGGAGTACATGCGAATGCTGTATACAGACGCCGGGTGGAGCTCCACTATATTGGCCTGGTTGTTGGTGGGCGAGATCTTACGGGTGGCATGTTTCAGCTCCCACGGGTCTACGACAAGGACAAAATAACACGGATACATTACTACATCACACCTCCATCCAGGCTGTTCTGGAACATTATGTTTGTTAGCATGCAAAGAGGACTGTTTACAGGTCAAATAATACAGATTTAAAAAACCAGCGATGCATTGAAAACTAGGAGGAACACAGATGTACAAACAACAAAATAAGGTAATACACCCGAGTCGCAATGCCGCAGAAATCTGTTCCAATCCCATTCATCTTCTCGCAGTCTGGGCTTATTCGCTACATATTCTTCTGACATACAAATACATATTTAATGCACGCTCACAATGTAATTCATCCAAGCTTGAAATGGAAACAAAGCAATGCCGCACCGGATTTGTTCTTGTACTCGATGTCGTAGCTGGTGATGATGCTGTTGCCATCGAACCGCTGCGTCCACCTCAGGTTCATACTGCGATCTTTAACCTCTCGAACCTCCAGCTCTGGGGGGTCAGGGGGTTCTGCCAACAAAACAAGTGGAAGTAGACTTCAAACAGATGGAAGATTGAGACAGAGAGAGAGGCTGAAGAATAAGAGGTGGCTCGGGGCCAGGAGGTAAATTATTGATTTTGTGTCTCTAGATAAAGAGTATCATGTAAGATGTGAGCGTGTTGTTCATGGCTGATTGTCTTGCCTTGCACCGTCAGCTGGATGAGCCCTCGGCCCTCGCCGTATGAGTTGATGGCGTGGCAGGAGAAAAAGACGGAATCCCCTCGCTCCGCTGGCTTCAGCTGCAGAAAGAAAGAAAGTGAAGAACTTGTTTTTCTCTTTTTCTCATTTTGAGACTCTCATCATGTACAATGTACAAGTGTCACTTTGACAAATGTACAGTACATAGTTGGCAATAAGGTACGAGTGCTGGATGATTGGCTGTTTGTATTCACTAATATGCTATGATTGGAGTAATTGTGTAAATGAGTTTGTCCTTGTGTTTGTTTGTTTAGAAATGTGTTTGTTTTAAATAGTTTTATTTAAACTTTATTTAAATAAAATATTTTTATTATTTTATTTTTATTAAATATTTTAGTATTAAAAAATACACATGTAAATATTTAATAAATATAGTATATATATTTATATATCTTTTTCCAGTTTAATGCGTCTAATAATAACAACAAAATAATAATAAATAGAACCTTTCATATATAAAATATGGTAAAATATGCTATCATTTATTGAATGTAATTAAACAAACAAACAAATTAATATATAAAGCATGTCAAAATACAAAACCATTTATTATTATTATTATTATTATTATTATTATTATTAATAATAATAATAATAATAATAATAATAATAATAATAATAATAATAATACATTTTTATATCTCCCTATATTTATTGTAACATTTGTATTATGTCCAATAAATCTGTGACCATAAATAATCTTAATAATAATAATGATTTTTGACTAGACTAATAACAATAATAATGTTTTTATAGTTTAAATATAATGGTTATGATTGTGTCAAAGAAGCAATTAAAAAATAATTATATAACTGCATATAATAATAAACAATTCTTTATGTTTGAAACTTTTAATGTTGCTTCATGACTGATGACAATTAAAGTAGAAATGTCTTGCTTTAAAGAAAAATATGTATTTTTTGAAAGAAAACAGTCGGAGCATGAACGAAGCAATACTAAAAATTTTATTGAAACTTAAGAGTATAACGTTCAGAGGAAGCCTGATGTCTGTTATGTAAGCATGTGTTTGTTAAAGCACAAACCAGTAAAGAGTGGTTTCAAACCTTGACACATCTGTGTGAGGATTCAGAGGTCGCTGTGAGGCTTGCTATAGATGTGCGCTGGAGATGAGCAGGGATCTTGGCGTCCAGGTCAGATGAATCATTGACTTTTTGTACAGGCATGTCCTTTTGATAATATCCTGTAAAAATAAGAACAAAACTGATGAGTAAATGTTGCCAAGCAAAGGAAAAAAATGCGTCATAACTTGGAAGCGTTGGACAGCAAGAATAAAGCAACATACGGCGCCACAGTAAACATCTCAGAAACAATTAAGCCTATATTGCACCGAGCCACAAAAATAGACGCTTCATATGGTTGACAAATTAAGAATGAAGAATTGCATGTACAAGCGTGTGGCCGTGATAAACATGTACCAAAACTCATTTTGATGAAATGGCGCGGATCACAAATTACAGTAATTAATTCTGAAAAGACCACCGGTGTAGCTCGCCTTCAATCAAAGGAAGCAAACCTGAAACGAAAAACATCTCAACTCGAGGGGCTCCATTGAAACATGAACGTGTACAACAGCCTATTCTGATGAAGTGGAGTTTCTTTCAATGGAGCTGAACATCTGGGAAAGACGCTCCATTGAGGGTCTTGATCTTTTATAGAGCTTCTGGCCCAAACAGCACTATAGAGACTGGAGTCTTGACCTCTCGTAAACAACATCTGCTGGATCCACATCGCTTTAATCTCTGATGAATCCAACCATAAATCACGACAATGTGTGAAAAAGCATCTTTGGTTCAGGAAATGTTCCTCTTTTGATAAGACTGTTATTATGCATCGCTGGTTTTGGAGGATGGTGAGCTCTCATGCTTTCAGAGTTATCTTGCTGTGACCTTTAAAGTCGGCTTGTGTTGGCTTGTGTTAGCTTGAGTGAAATGTTTTACTGGATCAATTATAAATGCACATTCATTTCCCTCTGTACACTTTAGCACACAATTTTGAAAGAATTGCCTATTTAAAGAAATAGTATACTTTAGTATAACAATCTCAATGCTTGTTCTTACGTAACATTTATAGCAGATGTAATTAAAACATACTTCTGTTATTTTGCATGACATGTGTTCATTTATCGAAGTAGAAAATAAGAACATCTTTATATAATCTCAAATACATATTTAAATGAGGTTGACATGTACAGATGAATGCAATCAAGCATTCATGGGAAAACAAAATACAATTGGTAACACTTTACAATAAGGTTCACTAGTTAACTACATTAGTTAACAAACTAAGAATAAACTATACCTCTACAATAGTTTCAGCATTTACTTATGAATTATTAAATTCACAAGTTGTGTTTGTTAACAGTTAATGCACTGTGAACTAACAAATTACTGTATTTTTATTAACTAACATTAATAAAGTTTATTAAATAATGTAGTAAATGTATTGTTCATTGTTTGTTCATGTTAGTTAAAACATTAATTAACTAATGGTAATAAATTGTAATGTGTTACCATGTTATTGCATGTCTTTTCTATTGAAACATGAATGTCATGCATTTAAATATATTTGTTATGATAAAGTTGCAATTTAGCACATTTAAATATATAAATGTAATACTGAATGACACATTACAGCTAAAATTATAGTCAAACACATTAAGTGTACTTATTTAAAGCATTAGAAAATTATTTTGTACTGGACAGCTATTAATCATGATCAATTGCATCCAAAACAAATGTTTTTGTTTGTATAATATGTGTATTTATTATGTATATATAAATACACACATTCAGTTTACATTTTAAAAATATTTACACGTATTTATGTGTATATATTTATATCAATAATTTATATATACAGTACTGTGTAAAAGTCTTAGGCCACTACTATTTCCACAAACATGAAAAAAAGGTTTTAAGTGGGTTATTTCTATTTGTTTGCAGTAGCGTGTCAGTTGGAAATATCAGTTTACATTTCCAAACGTTATTTTTGTCATTGATTGTAATAATGCAGTGAGATTATTGATCTGATCATCATCCAGTCTGTCTGGAGTCACATGAAGAAACAGAACAAACTTGAGACAGACTCAATCCAGAAGAACTGTAGCAACGTCTCTAAGATGAAGAAAAAAACTCACCTAGAAAGCTACCAGAAAAACTATGGGCAAGTGTAGCTGGGAACAGAAGCTGTTTTACCAAAAGCTGTTATGGCCAATATATTTATTTGATTTAGTTAATAGAAGATAACTGATAAATTAAATCTATTTATGGCATTATTTTTGAAAGCACCCTGATTTTACAGCATTTTAAAGTCTAAAACTTTGAACAGTACTGTAGCTTTGCAGGTAGGTTTTTTTTCTTTATTTTGGAGATGTTGCCACAGTTCTTCTGGACTGAGTCTGTCTCAGTTTGTTCTGTTACTTCATGTGAATCCAGACAGACTGGATGATGATCAGATCAGATAAATATACACTGTACACACACAAATTTATAGTATGTGCACAAAAGCGATTATTTTTGCGATTAATCGCCCAGTAATGAAAATGTTACTAAAACAGCTATTTAAAAAGTCCTTTGAAGTACAGCTTTTATTTTGACATCATTACAAAGCTTAGATTTTAAGTTACTTTTAAAGGGATAGTTCACCCAAAAATAAAAATGTGTGTTGTACTCAGTGTGTACTTAAAGTGTACTTCATATGTTAAAGCATCTAAAAAATCCTTTTTGCAGATCATATAATATTAATGGGAAAAAAAGGCCACTTAAGTGTGCTTTGAGTAAATACGTCTTTTAAGGGTTAGTTCACCCAAAAATGAAAATGATCCTGTCATTTACTCACCTTTTGAAGCATCCTAAGTGACTTTCTTCTTACAGACGAATCCAGTCGTACTTATAAAAAAATAGTCTAGACCCCTCCAAGCCTTAGAATGGGTTTAAATGGGTGATAGCCGAAGACTTGAAATAACCTGCTCATATTCTTAATAAAATCTTCCTCACACAGCTCCGAGGGGGGTATAAAGTCCTCCGTTTCAATAATCATGCGACCTACATCTTACATCATCCGCCGGGACTTGCTTATGGTTTCCACAGACAGCAGACGCCAGAGAAAAGTGTTTATTCCACTTGAAATTTTGATTATAAGTCCAACTGGATTCGTCTTAAAGAAAAAGGTCACATATACCTAGGATGCTTCAAAAGGTGAGTAAAAGACTGGATCATTTTCACTTTCGGGTGAACTATCCTTTTAAAAGCGTACTTACTCAAAGCACACTAAAGTGGTCTTTTTTCCCCATTAATATTATATGATCTGCAAATAGGATTTTTTAGATGCTTTAACATTTGAAGTACACTGCAAGTGCACACAGAGTACAATTAAGTGCACTTCCTTTTCACAAGTTTATTTCCAACTATGCCTTTTATTTAGCAGTTTTATTAATTATGAATCAATCAAAACATATTGAACGGTTACTCATTTCAGATTTCACAATGCAAACCGCACTCAAAATGTCAGAAGAAATATTTGCTCCTCTAAACAGGAAATAGAGAGCAGCAGAGCAAGCTGAAAGCGGAACCAATGGACTTCGGCTAAGCCTTAACTCTCCTGGCAAAACAATTCTGGATACACTTTGAATACCTCCTGACTAATGCCCTCCAGGTAATCGGAGTATGAGGGCCCAGGGTGAGGGTGTACTAAACTGAGTGGGCTTCTGAGTAAGTGTCTCCGTCTTCACTGACCTTGAAGAGTGTTGTTTAAATACACTCAAAATGAAAACCACGGGTGAATGAAAAGTCCACCTCTGACATGACCTCTAATCGCAACGAAGAGCCGATAAACCAAGCAATTTATCGTTTACACTTCACTGAATCAATCTTAGAGCTGTTTAAAAGAGTTGAAATTAACACTGTCATGTGTCTCCTCACCTTCATTCAGAATTGAAGAAGCGTGACAATCAGAGGTGACTGAACAGATTTTTGCTTTCAAACTGTCCCTGAAAAAAAACAAAAACACCACCTTATTTAGACGTCTTGGCACTGCGGATATATTTCTTCACATTTTGATCCAGTTGCGCTATTCGCCCCCCAGACGACGTACGGAAGACATCATTACACAGGGCATCAGGATGAACCGTAGTGATGTTGTTAGTGCTTATGAATATTCCTACGCATTTCTCCCAGGCTCTCCAAAAAGGAAATTGAAACCTCCGAAGTGGAACGGAAAGGAACTAAACCTGCACAAAGTGAATTAGGCTTTTCTGTTAAAAGCACAGAATTCAGAAAAAAGAAAGAAAAATCAATACATGGTGTGTCTAATTAATTCCTGAAGGGATTTCTTAACTCCAAACAAGAATTAATTAGCCCAGACATACCAAAATCAGGACCTCGAAACACTCACTCTAGGATTCAATATAAATATGCCGTTTTAACATCACAGTAACACACAACAATCCTGAATAATGTTAATAATATATCGCTGGACAACAGAAACTAGATTGTATCTTCTGAAGGAAATCTAGAATGCAGGACAAAGGAGTTTTTCTTTTTCCAGAAGATGATTTATCTAGTGAGATCTAGTGATTTCTGTTAAGTTCGGCCAAAAAAACACCCACTTAGCGAGGCAGAGCCATCTGACCAGCAACAAACCGTATTCATTTCATCGCTACTTGATGCATTTGTCTGAAATACTGCAAAATAAAAAAAATTTAAATGGATTTTTAAATGAATCCAAATAGCCTTGGTACATATACTGAACGGGAAACTCTTGAGTACAGATTCACGTGATATATGTGGATAACTAGTTAACTTGCTACTAAATGCTTCAATAAATGAAAACTGAAGATTTAAAAAAAGAAATGATGCTTGGCAATCCATGGCAAAACCAGTGATTATTTTATCATAATGTTTTCAGGGATAAAATAAAGACTAGACACTGTTGTGATATTTTAAAGAAATAAGAAATTTAATTAAAATGCTGAAAAAGGGGAGGAAAATAATAGTTGCAAATGCTTCTAAATGTTAATTTAGGGCAAGACAGTATTGTAATGAACAGCAATATTCTATATACTATATTAATATACTAAAAAAAGTGAAACAAATACAAATAAATATTTCACATTACTCAAGTTTGCATAATCACGTATAATTACAAATAAAATAAAACAAAAAATTAAAAAAATATATATTTTATAGTTAATATTTCAATGCAGTTTTAAAATATTATTTTAAACAAGATGCTGTTTTCTTAATTCTTTCATATAAAAAGCTATTAATATTTTAGAATTTCTACAGAGGAGAGACTTCTGTTATTTCCAAACAAAAGGAAAAATATTGGTATCGGCCAAAACGAGTTAACATTTTTTGGCATATTGTAGGGCTGGATGATATATATCGAACGATATATTATGCGCATCTATATATATATTTAGTAAAGATCATCTATTTCTAATCTAAAGACATCACTCAACTTAATGTCAACACCAGAATTACTTCTTCTTGTAGTTATAAATATATTAAACAAAAATTTTAGTCAAAAAGGAAAACATTTCTAACATTAAAAGTAGCTTGGTACTCACCACAGCAGCTCTTTCTAAATTCAAGCATTTTCTGTAAATCTAGTGGGGTATGAGTTCTTTTATAATTGGAATTTTGCCATTTAGATCGTGGCCTAAAGTAAGTGCCTTTTTACTTGTTCAAAGAAATGTCAATTGCATGCTTTAAAAGATGTCATTTGCACAAATTAATGCAAAAGCAAAATGACTGAGTAGGCTATGTAATTAACACACTGCACAATGTAAATATTGGATTCATTAAAAAAAAAAAGTGTGTTTTTATTAGAAATATAATTTTAGTGTATAGTTCCCCCACTAATTTTGTCCTAAGGAAAATAATTTATAAAAAATAAATAAATAAATAATAATAATAAAAAAAAATATATATATATATATATAT
>JAUCMT010000028.1:1878685-1908089 GCA_032357475.1 Enteromius thamalakanensis
GATAGATAGATAGATAGATAGATAGATAGATAGATAGATAGATAGATAGATAGATAGATAGATAGATAGATAGAGAAAATGTCAGTGAGCAATAAGGCAGCTGGTGTTATGTGCTGGAGGCCTCTGTGTGTGACGGTGTGTGTGTCTGGGTATGTATGTGCGTGTGCCCTCCTCCCCTCCTGTTCTGTCAGAGTCTGTGTGAGCACACCGGTGTGATGTGCCCACTGGCTAAACGTCCAAATGTCCACCCCGCCTCCCCTTCTTCTATTCCCCTCTTCCTTTCATATTACAACTCCAGCCAATACCATCCCACTGGTCTAAGATCCATCCCCAAGCCTGCTTAAACACAGTCTTCCCGTCCTCTCTTATTACTTTCAACAAGAAGGTGGCAGAGGCTTCTCAAATACACACTCCCTAGTGTTCTCTATTTGAAATATCCCTTTCCATGACAGAGATCTGGGGCAATAGACCTGACCTGGACCAACATGATTTTGACCCTTTCCTTTAAATGAAATGTATGGAAATTCCAGGACTTTATAAGACATAGACCAGCTATTTAGTCCATAAACCCTTAGAGGTTACCCAGATAAACTGGTCTCAAGGTTTTAATTCTTGGTCTACCCAAGTATTATGAAAGGTGGCTACTTTCATAGGACAAGCCAAAACCCTTTGGGCAAATGTTCTCATCCCTGTCCAGGAAGAACAAGCACCATGCAGAGCTTAGTTCCAACTCCAATAAGCCTGAGCCAGCTAATCAATTCCCTTGGATTTAGTTGAAATATGCATGTAGGTTTATTGGAAAGCAAGGTTAAAACTAAACCTACTGGAAGGTTCACCTCTTGGAATGAGGATAAGGACACCTGCCATTAGTTTCTGGGTTCTGCCTTTGGGAATAAACTAGATGACTTTTAAGTTGGACATGTCCCTAAAGTCATAGAAACTGTAGTAATAATCCTACTTTTACTGTTGGTTGAAAAAAAAAGATTTTACAGCTCCAATCACCTTTTTTCCTATACCTAGCTTAAGTACAGTTTAATAGGAATGTTGCTCCTGCACAATGATGTTGATCCAGGAATATGTCCTACTTAATAAAGTGAAATGGGTGATAAGATTCTGTCAAGTAGGACATGTTCCTAGATATTTAGTCTGAAATAAGATTCCAAGTAGCAAACAAAATCATCAGAATGATGTAGGCCCAATAACAGCCTTGTATGCCTAACTTTAAAATGTGGGACCTACAAGGACGTAAATAAAACAATTAATATATCTTGCTTCAGTCTATGGCAAGGTGAAGGTAACTTGGAACTTTTGAAAAGCTTGTCGTTTTCCCCTAGCAGCAGTTTATTAGTGACATCTTTCTTCATTAACTCTTGTACTATAACCAGTCCCTCTTTTTTACCTCCCCCCCTTTCCTGATTCCCCTTCATTTATTTTCTCCTCACCGATGACATTAAGGTGTCCAGTGACCTCTTTGGAGCCAAAGCTGTTGGTGACTTCACAGATGTAGTTTCCAGAGTCTTCCAGACGGAGGTCGCTGATTGTGAGGCCGGTTAGTCGCCGTGTCCAGCGGGAGTCAGCAGGAAGTGGCCTCCCATCTTTCAACCAGCGGATGGTGGGGTTGGGGTAACCGGAGGCGATGCAGGGCAACTCTATGCTTCGCCCCACTTGTACTTCTCCTGACTGAAAACTGTCCATCACAGAAGGCGGGGTTTCAGTGGGATCTAAGGACAGAAAGAAAGTTTTTAAAACAATTCTTGCCCGATAATGTATTAATTTACATACAGTCAAGAACCTTTGACTAGATTTAAAGTAGATTTTAGGAAAAAATAAATATGCAATTAAAATGCACACTCTCTTTAAATATGATTTAGGATCTCAAAGCTATTTATTTTAGAATCGCATCCAAGACAGTAACAAATTAAATTATGAGAATAGGCTTAGTGCATTAGGATTGACAAATATGACAAAGATGTGTCAACTGCCCAGCAAATAGACAAAAACCCACACACTCACCCAGCACAGAGAGACGAGCCCCATTGCTCTGCCTGGTTTCTCCGCTGTATTTGTGCTTGGTGATGCAGCGGTAGGTAGAGAGGGCGTCCTCTTTCTGAACGTCAGATATGTAGAGGGCCCCATATGATGTCAGGAAAAACCTGTTACCTGAAGAGAGAGGGGAACAGATCATATTGACATTGATTATATTGGCAGACAAAAAAACTATTTTCAAAAGTCCATTTAGTATCAACTTCATATGCATATGCAACTCTTCACCACAGTTCAGTTATCCTATTCAGTATCCATCATTAGACTTTTTTGTTTTTAACTGGTAAAATAAATAAGAAATATCTTTATAGTCAAATAATGGCATTGGTGTAAGAAAGTAGGAAAGAAGGAGTGTTTTAATATTTGATGTGTATGTTATTGTGAGAGTATATTCCTGTCACGTTTACTTCACATCAACAGGCCCTGACTCTGGTGTCTCTGTACATGCACAAAGGCCATATTTTACAATCCAGCACTCACCCAGTAACCAGAAGTATGTGAATGCTTTACTTTTTCAATTCAGTACATTTTAGCTGCTAATATTTCTGACAAAAATAAGAAATTTCACAAATAAGATGTTTGATGTACTGATTGCATGTATGTTTGCTTTAGAATTTATATAAACACTGATTATGAGACAAGAATCTAAATTCTTTCTCCTAGGGGGGACAATGTCTTATCAGGTTTGTATCATGAAACACATCATCACAAGTGGTTAATGCTTCGTTTAAAGAACTGATGAGTTTCCTGTGCTATAAAAGAGCAACCTAAGAGCAATAAAATGTTCCTATGGGACGACTTAGCTGTGTGTAGAGTGTAAAAGCAGAGTTTGTGTGTGTTCTGCTAAACTGCACATCACTGGACACAATAACAACAGCAAAGTATGTCAGTGTGTGAGAACAGTCAGTCAGTCCCGAAGTGTGTGTGTCCTAGTTTTTCCAGCCGGGCAGGATACAGTATGTATATTGGGGCAACCGCACTGTTATAAGAAAACTAACTGAACTGTAAATATAAAAACACACAAGACACTCTGTCTGATGCAAACACAGAAATAAACACACTTTAAGAACGAACCTTCAGCTATAGGTCAACATCTGGAGTCAAATCCATGCTTTGACTCATTAAAAACGTGAGGATGTCTTTATATATTTATGCTGAGGTATCATTAGTTGACTAGCTGCCATGTGTTTTGTTTATCCCTCTATATTAGGACACACTTGTGCATTCAAAACTCACTCAACAAGACACAACGTTCCTATAGAAAGCAGGATTACCCTGTGGGAAGAAAGTGTGTGTGTGTGTGTGTGTGTGTGTGAAGGATGGCGATCGATGCGTTTTATGGCTCGAGAGCTTCATCCAACGCAGATTTATGAAAGCGGAGAGGACAGGCTTGACTCGGCAGCCCACACACACACTCCATCACTATAACAAGCAGCTCACTCACACACACACACATACACAGATAGTAGCTACAGACAAACAAAGACAATGGCTGGAAACAAAGATAAATTCAACGTGCGTCTGTGTGAATGTCATGGCCATGCGATAAGACAATGAAATGAAGTATGTGCACACAGCATCGGCTGAGTGTATGGATGCATGATTATTTGCGCCACAAAAATATATTGAATGAATTTTCGTACGCCAGCTAAGCATGAGCACACGTGTGTTTAAGTGTGTGTGTGTATAGACGTTACACAGTGTCTGTGTGGGTATTGTTGTCACGCTGAGTGCTAGGCCCGGCAAACTGTAATTTAAGAGTCGGCCCTCGCGCTTCAACCTGCATATTAAGCCTTACAGGATAATATGCACTTGGTGACTTTAACCCCCTACAACATCAGCGCAACACTGTCACAACATTTCACCCGGAGTGAGAGACCAGGGAGGGAGAGAGAGCGAGCGAGCAAAAGAGTAGTTTGGTTTAATCGCAGTCACTTGGATCTTTTTCATTGTGAAGACTGGTAAATTAAATATCAGCAGCCAGGGACACAAGGTCTCTCTTTCTCTTACTCTTTTTCATTTTCACTCTGCCTTATTTTTTTCTTAGCTGTAAAATTGTTGCACAAGTGAAGTGAAATATTAAGCTGATAAAAAAATTCTGTCATCGTTTCCTCGTGTTGTTCCAACTCAATTTCTTCTGAAGAACACATTTTGCATAATGTTCACACTGTTCTGTTATTTAGTATAAACAAGTAAACCAAAGCAAAATTATAGCTTTGTGTGAAGGGCAGTCAAACAATTTGTCTCCTTTATATTTTTTTATTTTGGCCTTATAAACTAAAATGAGCCGTTGGCTGGCATAGGGCAATGTTGCAAGTCATATTCAAACCCACAATCTCCATATGAGCACCACAGCCAAATGCACTGCTAAGCCATGGTTCCAAGTCCTTTATCTTTAGCTTGTAAGAACAGATCACATGCTTTCACAGAAGAAGTGACCCACTGGGTGTACAGGTTTAAAAATGGAGATTGATGGATTAAAAGACAGGCAGACAGAGCTATGCACATATTAGTCCCACGTCTCCTTGCGATCAGTTCTGTTTGGGAGTGCAGATCAATTCTTG
Source organism: Enteromius thamalakanensis (assembly GCA_032357475.1). NCBI lineage: Eukaryota > Metazoa > Chordata > Actinopteri > Cypriniformes > Cyprinidae > Enteromius > Enteromius thamalakanensis. The sequence continues at coordinate 1,883,293 of JAUCMT010000028.1, forward strand.
TCTAGTCTTCCTTCGCCTTGAGGTGTGTGTGTGTGTGGAGGTTGGGGGGGGGGGGCATGTAAGGTCTGTCTAAAACAAGGGCTTGAGTGTACGACACACACACACGGTTCTGTGGTAGTGCCGGAGTGTGTAGCGTGGGCAGCCTGGGGCATCATGTCAGACCGATGGAAGAAAAAAAAAATGTGGAATTGGATTTATGTGTGGAGCATGGCAACCTTCCAGTTATATCTCACTCTACACAGACTCCCAAAGGCCAGAGAAAAACACTCACACACACATAAAGAGAAAAGAGGTTTATACACATGTTTGAGAATGTGTGTTTTGTAACGGGATGTCAGGAGGGCAGGCAACTCTCTCGCTCTCTCAGCACAGGACTCTGTGAGTGCAAAATCTGGTCTAAAAATAATACCCTACCGGAAGTAAAGCCGCCATTTTCCTGCCATCATTTTCAAGGTAAAAAAAACCTGAATAATAGAGGATATGAATAGTAATGTGAAACACACAGCAGTGTACAAAATAGAACAACAACAGAAATAAAATCGTAACGTGCGGATGCCAGGAGACTCTGAGGAAGGGGCGGGGAACGACAGAACGATAATAGAAGGGAAAAGAGTAAGAAGACGCTCACGAGATGAGAGAAGAGAAATACCGAAATATCACAAGTAAAAAAAAAAGAGAAAGAGACAGTTGGAAGCAGAATGCGCGATGACAGAACGATAGACACATGAAGATGGAGGGAGAGAGAAACAAAAAGAGAGGGGTGTGGGCTGAAGCTGTTGTTGAATTTGCTCTAGGAGCTCCCATGCAAATGATGGCGCCGCTGCAATGCTAACGAGGACCGGGTTTCAAACTGTTCGGCCCATTACTTATTAATGCTCTGCGTCTCTTCCCCCTCCCTCTTTCCCTCTCTCGCTCCACTTTTCCCTCTCTCTCTCGCTGTTGCTAGGGCCCCTGCGCTCACGTGACGTGGGTTAGGGGGCGCTGCGGTGGCATGTGCAAAAATCGGAGCGAGAGAAAGAGGGAGGGATGATGGGAAGGCTGGCGAGGAGTGGCGTAAACGGAGGGGATGCTAACGCTTGTTTGTTCGTTAAGCCACAAACGGGCTACCAGGGCACGCGCGGAGAGCCTGGCACACGGAGAGACGGGCCAGTGAGTGCTCTGATTGGCTGTGGGTGGGACTCAACGTCAGGTCGATGCAGAATATGGTTAACGAAGGAGAGCTGACAAAAATCCAGAGAGCTAAGAGAGCGAGAGGGATCAAAGATAAAAACAATGTCACAAAGTGAAGGAAGACACTTGGTGATGGGACAAAGAAGGAGAGATGAAGTGAAAAAGGCTCTATTGTTGACTCTTTTTTTTTACTGAAACAGTCACGCTCAAACACACACTGCACTGCTGGTTTTGTAAGAAAGCCACAACCGAATCTTCCTTGACGCAATATGGCGTATCCAGAGATGACTCTAGAGTTCCCATTCACCTGGCCTTACACACACGATGGGCCCTTATGCTCAATGTATAAGGTGTAATTCTTCAAGAAAGATGTCTAGATCAGTTATGAAATTAACTGGATATCAGGTCTGACAGTTCTACACCTCAACTGGTCAAATATCTTTGATGTGAGACACTTGCTTAAGACCTTCTATGTACAGTGTGACTGCCCAGCACTCTTACACCATGTCTACACCATCTATTTTTGACATACCCTCTGACAACAGTACAATCTGATTTCATTTTTTTTTTGACATTCATTACAGACAAAATGAGTCTCAAAATGAGAGACCAGTGAAGACAAGGTTGTGCGACTTGATATATATATATATAATTGATATATATATAATTCAAGACTGAAGAGGTTTCAGAATCTGTACAGTATGTCATGGCTAACAATGCCCTTTAGCTTGCACATATAGTGTTGTCTTGTACTTTACTGATACAGAGAGTTTGCAAGTACTTTTGGGAAAGGAATCAGATTTCTTTAACCAATGCACCGCATATTTCTTGTGCCTTTCCCTGCATCTACCTCTTCTCTCCACTTCCCTGCTGTCACTCTTTACTTCCCACCCACTCTTGTCCAACTTCAGCCTGTGTTCTCTAGTTGTGCTGTTCTTTCGCTCCTGCTGTTCTCTTCGTCTCCATACTCCAACCTTCCAACTCCAACTTCCAACCTTCTTGAGAACCCCAATCACATATGAGCGGGTGATCTCTGTGGCCATGTTCACACAGTAACAGAACAGGGTTTAATACAGTTGCATTCACACACAGATTGCTTATTTCCCAACTCACAACCTTATCGTTGGTGAGCCCCTGCTGTGTCAGTGTGACCAGAGTCGACAACTAATTGTCTGTCATGCCATTTAGTGTGAGTCACTTGGTGGACACACACATATCTTGTATGTGTTGCATGTTTTTATGTTTGGCTTTGGAGCTGTGAGGATAAAGATAAAGGATAAAAACTCCTGACTTCCTGGAGGGCCACAACACTGTTCCAACACTACTCCAACATACGCAACTCTAGTTTTCACTTAACCCTTAATGAGTAGATGGATGAAGTGTGTTTAATTAGGATTGAAGCAAAACTTCGTAGGGCTATGGCCTGCTGAAAGCTTTGGAACCCTGTTCTAGATCCAGTCACTGTCTTGTCTGTGGTTGATAATACTCAACACTAATTCAGGTATAAAAGCTGCTGTTGTTTTATTAAGATTTAATGGATGGCCTCTTGTCTCAATTAGACTCTTCTTGTGTCATCTGTGATAAGACAGTTTTCAGTTTTATGGATACAAGCTTATTTGATATTACCTTAGTTCCTGTTATGTGATTGACATGCAGAGCATACAAGCTTGAATTACATGTTCATATAGATAAAGCTAGAGTTTCTATTCTAAGCTGCTGTGGACAGGACATTTCCCCCCAGTTTCACAGACAAGGCTTAAGCTAGTCCCAGAATAAACTGCATGTTTGAGCTGTCTCAAAAAAGCTAAGCCCCGTTTATGAAACCGGGCCTTTGAGTCTTACATATTTAAGCCAGTGCTTTTGCCAGTTCCAAACACTTACAGCGATAACCTAGCCTCTCTTTCAAAAACTGTTCCCTTCTATTTAACACTGTGAAGTTGTACCAAATTCCTTGTTCTGGGTGTGTCTATGAGGGGCCAAGGGCAACCCGAGATTCATTCTTTGAAAATCAGACATGTAAGGCCACAAAAGGAAAATAAAGATGTCTGTGATAGTTTTAGGGCTTCTGGCTCCAAGAACCAAGAGCTAAAAATTAATTCTATTTTACTTTACTGAATGATGACATAAAAAACACACTTGCCCTGATAGTTTTAATAAGAACACAAGAAAGCCTTGCTAGATTACCTGAAACTAAGACAGAATTTTAAATTTGCTTTCTGAGAATCAGAAAGGTCAAATAAAGAGCCAGCTGTCCACCATATAATCCACGCGTGCATGTTAGTATTCATCCGAGTGCCTTCTCCGTCCTGGTTCGCCCTAATGACAGGACACGGGGGGCAAGCATAAAACATTGCTGAGCGTGGAGAGTTCAACTATAAACATGTGTTCCCCTGGCCAAAACATGTGTGTGAGAGAGCGTATGTGTACGATCAAAATTCTGCCATCATTGCATTGCCAAGGTCAGAGCAGAGTCACCCCAATAAACTTAATTTGCTTTTGATACCAATGCTGTTCACACATACATAATTATACATGTTTACACACTTACACTGCCACAAAAAGTGTGTAAATAATTGTGTAAGTGATTGTGAAGTGAATTGTGTAATTTCAGAACCATGAACAGCAACAATTTACCACAGAGTTGCTTCAGTTCAGCACCTTGGACAGCCACACATCATGCTGCTCTCCACAACACAGTCTCTTTTCCACAGAAACGTTGGAACAGAGGTATATCACCATTAAAACACAACAATGCACAAATCCTAACCCCACTATGCCACATCATGTTACACCAGGCTGTGGAGATGCCCAAAGGGTCGCCGTGGATACGCACAGTCAAATTAAATAGTAATGTGACATATGGTTCATGGCCGCAAAACTCAGCCCAGCAACAGTGACACAAACACTCATACTACACAACAACCTGCCTAGCCATATAGGAAAAGGAAGGAGTCCAAGTTTCCCACACTTTATTCTCTCTCTCACACACACACACACACAATTGTCATATTGCAGTGTAGCTGCGACACACAATTAATTAACCTTTGCCCACAGTATGGCGTGTATATGCGTGTGTGTGTCGAGGAAGTAATTAAGATTGAACTGTAATAAAACACCCATCCTCCTAAATCTTAAGGCCTCATTGAATGATGTATTAACTGAACTATCTGACTGGGGCATGAATGGGAATGAACAGAGCTCCAGCAGAATCAATACCACTCTCTTCTGCTCCACCTCTTACCACTACCATCATTTCTTTTCTTCTCCTTTCTCTTGGTCGCAAAAGAATTACTCAGCGGCTGACAATAGCACATCTACACCCTCCGACAATAGCCACTCATTCCTTCATTGGCCCTCCTTTCACTATCTACACTTATGAATGATACCTCTCCTTCATTTCAGCTCTATTCACATTCAAAGCAGCGAGAGAACAGGCAGCCTGAAGTGTCTTGTAATAATAGAAGCATATTTTGATAAAAGACGCCTGACACCTCGCAGGCTCTCAATGACAATGCAAACGCTATGTCTGAGATGCTGATGTGAGGAGGGAAGGATGTTTGTCACATCTGAAGGTCGACTCATGTGGCTATTACCTATGTGAGGTTGGAGGTTACAACCTTGCAGGGTTCCAAGAGAAACACCTCACACTCAGGAGTTTTCTTAAAGAGAAAGTAAACCCCAAAATTAATTTCTGTCGTCATTTACTCACCCTAAATTTCTTGTTTCAAATGTGGATCTTTTTTTACGTTTCCCTTCTTCCAAACCCTCCTCATTTCCCACACTCTTCCACCCCTTGACCTTTCACTGTACTTATTTTCCACCACAACCTTCCTACATTCCCTTCCTTCTATGTTTCTCTCTCTTTCTCTCTCTCTGTGCAATGGTTGGAGGAGAGTGGGTTTGTGGAGGACTAATATGCTCATTAAAAAGGCATGCTTCACCGTCAAATGCCAGCTGCCGCTCTTTCCCTCCTCCTTCTATCCCTCTCCCTGTTTGTTACAGTTGGAAAATGTGATGCCCATGTTCAACCTTAGCTATTGCTTATTTCTGACCAAAAACAACAACAACAACAAAACATATATATATATATATAAGCACCTACATATACAAGAAAATCACACAAAACAACCTAGAAACAACCTGTGGCCAATAACATTCTGTTTTTTTTTTGTTTTTTACTTTATCCTCTCATTTCTCCTCTCTGTCTCTTTTCCTAATGTTTTGGCATTACTTCCTCTACTTGTGTTGTTCCTGTTAAGACCTCTCTTGTTCTTCCACTTCCTTCTCACTCTTTTCTTTCACATTGCACCCCTTGAATATTTATGGACATTCTAATTAGGCTGCTGAGTGTGGGAGAGGCTTTATCCAGTACTGGCAGGAAGAGAGAGAAAGAGAAAGGAAAGAACAGAGCTGAAAGGTAAATACAAGTACATATGACATATTTATTTATGTATGTATGCATGTATATAGAACTTCTTTCCTTTTTTTTTCTCCACACGTTTCCTTTGGTTCTCATTTTAATCTCACTGCACTTTTGGAGAAACCACTGAGATGTTAAAAATATCTTGTGTTACTCTACTTCCATGCTGCTGTGTCTTAGTTCCATGCATTAAGCTTACGGTGTGTCTTCATGCAACACGTAAAAGCAGCTGACAACATAAAAACACATTTGCAGCCCTTCAGTGAGTGTCGTCGTTTAATAATTAAGGCCCATTGATAATTGATACGGACACGGGACGTAAGAAGCAAAAATGAGGAATCCATATCTAATGCACATCACCAAAGAGAACTAACACTACAAAACATGAGCAGATTATCTGCGGTCTGGAGAAGAAAAAAAGAAAAGAAAAAAAAGCAAACCAGGCAAAAGATGAATCTGTGTTTGCTGCTAAAAATCCTACCAGCAAATCAATTATTAATAAACTAACCAAGCCTGTTGAACTGAAGACAAGATGAATCTGTACAGTGCACACAAGTAACAGACAGTGATTGATGTAGGAATGGTCGGTGAGATTGACTTAAATCTGTAGGCTGAATGTGCAGAATACAAGACATAAACACACGCAGTCACACACACATACACACTGGCCATTCCCACACAAATCAATACAGAGTCTCGCCAAGGAAAGTTTGGCCTGGCTGACTCCTACACTGAGGCAACAGCGCCAAAACATCACTCGCAGAGAACTGCACTACTTCTTCCATAAGTTTAATTATTCTTATGATTAAGCATGCCAGGTTTTTTCTTCGTTTTGTTTAAGATTTAAAAGCTACAATTTGCTTTTTTTGTTTATTGAGTCAAACTTCTAAACAGCCTTACGATTGCACATTTGCTATAAGTGCATTCTTCCACGAACAGTGGCACAAAATGTGTTGCATTCTAAAATGTGTTAAATTGCATTAGAAATAAAAATGAGCGAATAAAAAAAATGACATCTTAAAACCATAAGATAACTTCTTAGATGGTTACCAGATTTGCAGTATATGTGGGTTATTATTTCATCTTAAAGTGGGTAAATGTAATTTTTTGGGCAGTTCCAAGACAAACTTTTAGACAATCAGCAGTAGAGGCATGTCTACTCAAGGTGTGGGGGAAAGAGCATTAAGAAAGATAGAGAAGGCTGCTAAAAAACAAAAGAGCTAAACGTCTGCAGACTGATAAGGAAGTAAGACCTGGAGAGAACTAAAGGAGCGGAAGCGGCTGCTTTGTTTATTCTTAATAGTAACACCATGTCTATACTCCAACAGCTATAGTGTGTGTCAGTACATAAAAAAAATAATGCAGCAGCAGTTTTATCTCACGATTTGTTTTGTCGCACTGCTCGTGTCCAGTGTAACATTGGTTTTGCTTTTTTTCACTGAAATAATCGTTGCCTGGGTTGGGCGGAGCTATCAAAAACCCTTTTGGGGTAGAGACATGTGTGTTTTGGGGACTTCAAATATCAACATTGGCTACCAGAAATCACTTACCCCACCTTTAACTTGTCAATCCTTTCAGAGGAACCAAACTAATTTTTATTTTATTTTATTTTTTTATTCAACATGTTGACTGGCTAGTTAGTTTGTGTGGAGGAAAAATTTGTTTGTCGTTTTAAAGTTTGTTTTAATAAATCTATATTGTTTAAATACTTCTATAGTCGCTGGATTTTAGAACATTTAATCAAAGTTACTTTAAGACAAAAGCCATGTCACTCGGCAGCCATCTTTGAAATGCCTTTTGGGCATCCCTAGTGCAGCTCCTATCTCGTTGTATAGGGAAACGTTCACTAAGCCTACGATTAAATTTCTTATTTGAAATCACCAATGAAATCTGACAATAACCGTGAAATAATTGTTGTTTCTTTTGCTCAAATGGCGTAATAAAAAGCTTATTTCTCAGACGAGATCAGCCAGTGTGCATGAGCAGTCCTAGGCATACTTCTCAGAATGCTGACTGTTTCTATAGCAACCGGAACTTCTAACGGCAGATGCTGTGATGCACAGACTTTACTGATCAGCGATTGGCTATTTTATTCAGTAGGCAGGGCTTCCTGTGATTGATCGACAACATTTGTGGTATTCTATAGTCTTTGATTTAATTACATTTAGAGACATAAGTTAACAAATAATTTAGTCCAGTTTGTGAAAAATTTACACAAAAACAATTGAATTAAAGGATCAATTTAATTGCAAATTGGATATTGCTGCGGCTAAGTCACATTTAGTTGATTTGAGGCAAAACTATATATATATATATATATATATATATATATATATTTACTACAAAATATTCTATGAATTGATTCATGATCATGGCTTTTCATACGGAAAATCACTATTTCTGGGTTTTTCATGACTGTGGAAACACTGGCCACAAGTATACTACTTTTGTAAAAAAGAATAACAGAAAATAAAACAATGATAAAGGCAGGGAATGCGTGAGGCACTGTGCAGACAGATGTTGCAGTGTGGCACTTGGTGTCCCCTCATCTAAGGCCCAGGGGCCAAGAGACTGACAGAGAGAAAGAGCATGACTGTTTGTGTGATTGTGTGTGTGTGTGTGTGAGAGAGAGAGAGAGAGAGAAAATCCTGTCTGCATCACTGTCTCTTCTGCATCAGTGCCTCATGCTCTGCCCCAATTTAGCCAATGCCACTATAATCAGTAAACAGCATACAACAGGGGGAGGGGATGAAAAGAAAACAAGAAAGATGAAGAAAGAATGGCAGAATTAAAGTTTCAAATAAAGGGGAGCTATAAACCATAACTTTACCATTGCTTCATAACTACTGTAGAATAGCAACTCTCGTCATCGACTCAGGGGGAATTATTTTACAGTAAATGTCTGGTTGTTTGCTTTTTTTAAATCAGAAGGATTCTCTTATTGAAGATAATTGTAGAATTATCTACATTGAACATACTCCAAAACATATACTGCGCTTAAAATAATACCAGTAGCAATATCTAATTCATGAATCAAATTTGATTTTTTTAAATAAGTCTCTGAAATGGTTCAGTCTGGTTCTCAAGTTCAATTCACAGACTTAGTGATACAGTAGCAGCCATCGAAGGCTCAGTAGAGAGAATGAAAAATAATTTCGGTTTCAGTCTGTTTCTGCACATAAACCTCTATGACTTCAGAAGAGTTTGAATAGTACAGACCACTGTTAACGATGCGCTGTGAACTTTGAAGACTCTTTATTCATTATAACTGCATAGCAACCAACATAAATTGCAGAATTATGGAACTTTGGAATGACATAAGAAACAGTTTTGGTGAAGCCATTATTAATGTCTAATCATATTTGTTTTCCATTTGGCTACAGTTTCTCTGAAAGAAAAAGTAACAGAAAATTATATTCACATAGATTAAGAAAAAATACATGTAAGTAACCCTTTAGCTATGGTTAACGTCATGCAAAGGTATTAAAGGGATTTAATTTGTGTTTTTTTTTGAGCTTTCCTTTTTTAAGAAGTTAACTAATTTATTTCATTGTGTGCAGTTTATAAAAATGTATAAAATTGCAGGTTTCTTGATGTATTAATCAGTAGGATCTATAGTTTATAATGGATGTACTGTACACTACTGTTCAAAACAATCCTGTCACAGTTAAAAAAAAACTCTATATTGATATTACTAGCGGTAAACCAGCATATTCAAATGATTTCTAAAGAATAATGTGACACTGGAGACTGGAAAAAAATCAGTTTTGACATTACAGGAATAAACTACACATACCATTCATGTTATGCTGCCATGGACAACTTAAAAACATATACTGTATTTTAGCAACCATTATACAACATTCGACCACTTAGTGCAGTTACTTTTATTAATCAGTCAAGTGTTTAACAGTGTTGTATAATGAAAATAGTAATAGATTGTTATCAATTAGAATGCAGTCAACATAAAAAAGAATACAAGACATGCAAATTAACATGGACCTGGTGGTCAGGAACAGAAGGATGAAGAGATTTGAGGAGGGGAGATGGAGGAGTGAAAATAGGGGAAAGAGATGAGATGAGGAAAATGTGATGGGGGAGGGAGAAAAGGGTGACTTTATAATTTATGAGCCATGCACCATGTGCCTGGTGACATCTGCTATGGCACAGCTAATGTGTGTCCTCCATCGCTTCTACTGGGATGCAAACACACAAACACACACACACACACATGTTGGTTTTTGTGATTTACGGGGACTCTCCATAGGCGTAATGGTTTTTATACTGTACAATCTGTATGGAATCTGTGGAATTGCCCTACACTGACCCTACAACTAAACCTACCTGCTCTACAAGAAGCTGCAAATGTAACATTCAAAATGCATAAACTATCCATTTAAACATCAGTTCATGTGCACCGCAGCAAACACATCGCCATCAAAGAACAGCTAAGTGTATTCACTTGAGTAGAACAATGCCGCTGGAAAACATGCAGCTGGATTGTTTCCAGTGGTGCATAGAGGTGTTTTGGGATCCAGAAAAAAACAACAACAAAAAAAAACAGACCTGAATTCATGAGAGAAAAAGATCTATTAAAATACATTGGCAAAAAAAAGTATGTGAACCCAATGGAATGGGTTTGTATTCTTAAAAAAAGAAATCTGAAAAACATGAAAAACTGCATTATGAAACATTATAAAGACCAGAATGATTTTTTTGGAGTTATCCTTTTATGTTTGTCTATGTGATTAAATTCACGTGTAAGTAGATTGTACAAAAACATACAAATTAAATTGTATGAATTCAAACCAAATTACAACATAAGATATTTACGCAGTGCCAGAGTTAGTTTTTTCTGACTTTTATAAGTATTTATTTTATTTATTTATTTATTACTATGATTGATTTTTATGCTTTTTTTTTATGATAACTTATCTATATTCCCAAGTTTTGAAAATGCAATTACAAGTTGTACAAATACCTAAAAAAATTAAAAAGCTTATTCACCAGAACCTAAATCTTGGTCTTTCTTCCTTAAAGGTTGAACATATTTTTTCTTCTAAAATTGTGAAAAAATATTTATCAAATCCACAATTTCAAGAACAGAAGTTGCGTTTCAACAAAAACGGTCTTTGTTGTGTCTGTTAAGCAGCTGTACTGTCAGTGAATTGTAAGCAGTTTGTATGAAACACACACATAAGATTGAACAAATTCATGCAATTTAACAACCAATTTTCCAGAATGTATAAAAGTTGAGTTGTGACAAGCACAGTAATAGTTGTGTCTGTTAAGCAGATGAGTTGAGTGCTGATGGTTTGCATGCGAGCCCCTTTCAAGCGAACACGGCCTATCTGAGGATGCGTTTCTCTGGCAACACCACGTCGCATAACAGCCCTAATCAAAAATCCTTTCAGAACTGAAGGCCAATCTCCTTTTTATGCACTGATTACAACATTTCTGCCTTAGCAGGTGAGAGCATTGAATATGCATAAATGAGAGGAAACCTAACTATGACAACGCGTGTAGTGTAACACATCTTTCTTGATCACTGTACTGTCAGAACTCAGGCAAGTAAAGTCTTAGTACCATTATCGGCAGTTTCTTGCAGAGTTTTGATGTTGTTTCAGAGGCAGACTGACAAAACCGGGACTGGTTAATTCTGAGGTCTGTTGTGAGATGCTGGTGTGAGACAAGCTAAAATGGCATCCGTGATACAGCATAATCTTTCAACCAATCAGATGCTAAAAAGAGTAATATTAATAGCCTTTAGGCTGGGGTTTGGACTTGGTCTTAACTTCATTCACACCAACATTTAAAGTATCTAAAGTGTTAATATATATATATATATATACATATACTCATATAATCATATTTCAAATAAATCCCCACTGATTTTACTGTATGTTTATCAGTAATCCAGAAACTCTCCTCCAACAGAAAAAAAACACATACACACACATAGATAAATAAATGAATGACTAAAAAAAGAAGAAAAAACAAACAAACAAATAAACAAATAAATATATCGCCTGTAGGTAATTTGTCCAAATCCCTGAAATGCGACCCATCAGTGCATATGCTACAATTTCATATCAATGTTTTGTATGATTTGCTTTTTGTGTAGCTCAGTTGGTAGCGCATTGCGTTATATATCGTGTGATCATGCGATCAGGGGTTTGTTTACAGAAAACATGCATTGTACCAACACAGTCTCACGACCAATGCGTACGTATTTATACAAAGTGCCAAAGTTGGTGCTAATTCGTACGATTTTGTTCGATTTGTCTAAATCCTTGTGACAGGTAGGTTTAGGGGCTGGGTTATGTTAAGGTCATTTATACAAATTCATACGAATTGGCAACTCTTAAATACTTACAATTTAGAATTAATCGTATGAATTCGTACAAGTGAGGTCCTACGAATTTGTATCAATTAGCCACCTCGTAAAATATGTACGAATTTCTGTTAGATCAGGTTGATTGAACCTACAATGTATATGCACTATAAATCATGACTTTGCACTATTTCTGTAAGGAGTAGGTTTAGGAGTGGATTAGGTGTGGTCATTTGTACGAATTATTTCAATTAAAGGCAGGGTAAGCGATTTCTGGAAGACAAAGTTGATGTTTGAAATGGGCAAAACAAACACGCCCCTACCCCAAAAGGGTCTCGCCCCTACTTTGATAGTTCTGCCCCACACATACAGTATGTAGCCTATCCAACCAAGGCAACGATTAGGTCTGTGAAACAAAGCAGCGGACAAATCTCAGACAGAAAACTGCTGCCATGTTCTATTTAGGACTTGATACAAATGGTCGCTTTATCGCATCCAGTGTAGGCAGACTTAAGCTGGCGTGAAGCAGCGTCTGGTGGACACAGTGTTACTTACCTATTGAAAAGAACCAAAGCAACCTCAGCATCCAATTGCAGCGCTTAAAAGCTGATCCAATATTTGCCCTGGTCCTACAGTACTTCTTGCTAGGGCTGGGCAGTATGCCTTTTCATACCAAATACCGGTGTTTTTTTAAAAATGATATACATTTTTCATATACCCCAATACCGGGTGTATGCGTACAAAGCGTCGGGAACACAAAGCGGTGGAACGTCCCGCTGCGGGTCATTGTTTGAGAGGGGGACTATTTTGCAGTGGTACCAAACAAGCTGAAAGCATCTGCATGAGATCCGTGGAAGCATATCTATGGGTGGAAGCATGGTCTGTGTGTGTGTTGAGAGGTGAACAGCATGGACGAATGAAAATAGGTGCGTTCGAGATGCACTACAGTAGCCTGCCACCGGCTGGCAAAAGCTGCCTATTGCAACGGGGGGAGGAGTAAAGAGGCGGCCGCACATGGTGATCGAAAGGCAGCTACAGCGGCGATCAAATTCGTACAAATGATCTTACCAGAATGCTTTTTGTAAGATGGCAGGTGATTTCTTGCGGCGCCGCATGAAGTCGAACGCACCTAATGCCACAGACTACTTATTCCGAAAAGAGCAGACATGTCGGTTGTGTGGAAATACTTCGGCTTTAAAAAACGTTGATTAAACAACCATCATATGCAAATCCTGTCATCTAGTCAAAAATACCGTCAAACACCGTGACATCGATATAATTTAGAAAAATACCGTGATATAAACTTTCGGTCATACCGCCCAGCTCTACTTCTTGTCTTATCATTAAAGGCATTTTCCTTTTTAGTTTTTTTTTATCTTTCTGTCGCTTGGCTCAAATGTTTACTGAACGCACTCTCCTCTACATCATTAGTAGACACGCCCCTTACTGGTGATTGACTACAAGTTTATTTCGTACTCGTCCCGACTCAGTTTTCTAAAGTATTTGTGACAAATCGCTTACCCTTCCTTTAAAATATGTACAAATTACCATGAGATCAGTGTAAAAAGTCTACACATTGCATTTAAATAAACATTCAATTTTAATTGATAATGACGTCATGGATGTCGTTATACATAATATAATAAGGTGGTTGCACAAACAAATCACTTTTTGTTGGCTCACAAAACAAATTCAAAGCATGACTGCAAATAGACATGCACTAGAAGTGGTATAGTTTAAATTCTTTGTAATACAATGCATACATTCATTTGCATTTTTTTTTTCTAGAAAAGTTAGTCTTTTTGGATAGAAGATCATTCCTCAACAAACTGCACACATGCATTTGTCTTTGGTAGAAACGATACATCACATGTACTATACTGTAGGATACACATGTGTGAGCATTATTCAAAAACATGTTTTTTTTATATTTTAAGTCAATATTACATCAATTCTGAAAAAGTTGGTATTCCTAATACACAGATTAACTACTTTTACAATTTTTTTTTTATTAAAGGTAGAAAGTACATATTCAATAATATGTATATATATATAATTATATATATATATATATATACTGTAGATATATATATATATATATATATATTTTTTTTTTTTTTTTAAGATCTGTATATTATATTATATTATATTATATTAATGCTTTTGGTGACTTATTCCAGGAAAAAAATGTTTCTGGTTGATCCAGAAACATGTCCTAACTGGCAAATCATAGTTACTGATTGAGCTTGTAACTCTAGCAATGGAGAATGGATGGACAACGAACAGTTGGAGGTGAAGGCAGGTGATGCAGCAGGGGATGAAGGACAAAAAGATTGCAGTGAATCTGTACATGGATGATATTCATCAGGACGACAGGCGTGGAAATAGGCGGGAGGGATGGAGGGGGGTAAGGCAAAGGGAATTTCTCCATCTCCATATGCCACTCCTTCTTTATGAGGTTTATCTTTGGACATATTAGATTTTTCTCTCCCGTTCTTCCTCACGGTTGTTTGGGTTCAGGCACTTTCAGCATTCATCACATTTGTCAACAGATAATCATTACGAGAGAATTGGGACCTCTGCTGAAGGGCAATATTTCTGACCTATTCGCACTCTCGCATACCGAGGACCTAAGAGTTAAGCGTGCCAACATTAACACAGCATAAAAACAGAGGAGAAGTGATGACAAAAAAAGATACAGTTTAATCATATTCTTAAATAAAGATAATAAAACTCAAAAGAAAGGGATCAATAAAAGTTTGCTTTGCAATGCAAACAACTTTCAGGAACAAAAGTAATGTAACACAAGTTTTACATGTTTTCTCTCTGTTATGATATTATCTGATATATTAAGTCAACTTAAACTTAATAAAAAAAGATCAATAAAAAATAATAATAATAGTTAAAACTAAATAAATGAAATGAATTACTTAATTTAATATACATTTAAATAAAAAAATGGTTTTGTGCTTCAATTGTCCTCTTTCCAGCATGCCTTTGGACATAAATAATTAATATAGTTACTACTGTATTTATGTTTCATTTTGTCATTTTAGTACCAGCTTATTAATTTTGCAATAATGTAACAGTGTTACAATTTTATTCATTGATTGGATATTCATTTGACTAATATTCCTGTTACACTGTCAAGAAAACAAGCACTTTACTCTCCATGAAATGCACATTTTCAACAAAATATTGAAAAACATTTAAATTCTGTCACACTTCACTTACTACTATGGGGTATGAAATGCATCAGCCTAGTAATTCTGAAAATAGTTTTGCAGGTTATGAAACTCTTCAGCTGAACTGCAGAGTCAAAGCTGTACCGTGTGAAATGATACAGCACTAGAACATTACAGCCAGTTGTTTAGCAACAGACAACCAATCATAAACTGTCCTCAGTGCTCACCTCCTTAAATATTCATGTGTACATTCACTTGTACAAAAACTTTCACACACTATTCAGTTAGAGTCTCAGAGGGAAACAATTACAAATGTCAAACAGTGACACCAAACCTGTTAACTAACACAGTTTAAGAGACTTAAAACAGTCAGAGTGTATTTATGTACAGTTATTAAGCAAGCTATCCTTAAAACTTTGTAAATATCAGCAACAACCCAGGGTTTACAAATGTACAAAACATGAAATCTCAAGAATGTGGCTACCCAGCAATCATAAAACTTTACAACCTGGTCTCATAAAAATATATACCTCTGTGCACTTTCTGCGCAACACCATTTTTACGTGCCTTACTCCATGTTTCACCACAGAGTCAAAGAGAAATGTTCACTACATGCTAAAACCCAGGTTCATTACATTGATATAATTGTGTATTGTGGTGGTTCAGAAATTAAATATATCCGTGGACTGTTGCTAAAAGTTATTGCTCTATCATGTTGGAAATATTCTCTACACCAAATCCAACCCTAAACTTACTCGATAGTGTTAACAAATACAAAACTGATATAAAATACATTTGTTGATGCAGTCGGGTCATTTGAACTTACTTTTACACAGATTTGAACTGTTTTGTCAAAATGTAATTACACAGGATTTGATCCAGAGCTCCTCACCTCTCAAATAGATCTCAATACTCTGTGAGCTACTAAACAAACCCATCATCTATGAAAGCCCATAGATATGAAGATAGTATATGCGCGATGCTAACTCTCAAAAACATCAGTTTCCAAACAACCCTAAATATTCATATTGTTTATAACATAAGTAATTGTGTAAAAAGCATGCTTTATTAATCAAAACTCAGGGTCAGAATTTTAATGCCTCTAGTGTTTTGGAAACTGCAGTGATATGTACCTGTTGGTACATTTTTTTTGTGTCTTGCTAAAAAGTGCACCAAGGTATGTTTATGCCATGAGACCAGGTAGGACGTTTACGGTCACAATTTAACACTTCATTGAACAAGTGTAAAAGCCTTGATGACTTTTATCCATAAATAAACTCAACTTCCAAACCGTTGTCTTCTTTTTTAAAGCGCCACAGATGCCTCTTTTTTTACAGTGTAAATTGTAGAGAGAAAGAAAGAAGGTATATGAGAGGGAAATGAATAGGCATAGGCTAGAGGAAGCGAAAGAATTTGACAGAGCAGTGACGAGGCGAGGAGAGGGGAGCACTGAGTGTGTGTGTGTGTGTGGATTCATATCCCCCGGCTCTAGCACACATTAGCTGCATTAAGTGAGCTGACAGGTCCATCCCCATTACCCGCGCTGGTGGCACACACTGCACACAGCGGCCTGACAACTACACACACACACACACACACACACATGCAGCCGCCCAGCACACAGCGGCCTGTCTCAGCCTGACAACCGCTCCACATGGGACGCCCTCACACACACCAAACACACACTTTCTTTCTCTCCAAAGAATCCGATCCACCGCAAAGAATTTTCCCTCATAAAAACCGTCTTAATTATAAATGCATGCATTATGCTCTGGTCGATAATGCTGAAAAATAACATTTACATTTATTTGGCAGATTCAAAGGAACTGCTTTATACTGTATATCCCACCAGTTTATGCTTCATACTTGTAACCTTGGTGCTGTACCTGCTGATGTAAAGAAGGGAAAAAAATATGGTATGCAGAAATAAAAGTGTGGAATCGAGTACGTCTGTATCATGTCCTCTAGCTGCATTATTGATTGGCTGTGTTGTCTTGAGGTTCAGGGTTAAAGACCTTCTGCCGCCCGCACCGTTCAATTATTCACCCTGCCCAACGTCTGTCCACCAACACACACACACACACAGCAGACATAAGATACACAGCACACAGCAAGATACAAACACAAACCTTGATTGGGAGATATCAAATATTGATGATTTTATACTGAAATACAGTATGAATGTAAAGAGGTCA
Organism: Enteromius thamalakanensis; assembly: GCA_032357475.1. Classification (NCBI taxonomy): domain Eukaryota; kingdom Metazoa; phylum Chordata; class Actinopteri; order Cypriniformes; family Cyprinidae; genus Enteromius; species Enteromius thamalakanensis. The sequence goes on from JAUCMT010000028.1 coordinate 1,900,597, forward strand.
CGGACCAATATACATGGAAACATAAACTGTATCCCACTGGGTATTACATTGCATGGTTAAATTGGTAACATTTATTTTACGGTGCCGTGTTATGCATTGCATGTACATACTATAACAATAAATACAAGTTATGCATAATCAAATGCAAGTAACCCAAAGACAAACCCAAATCTTATACCTAAGCATATAGTAAATACTTGTAGTTAATTAATATTAATACTTGCATAAATACAGTGTAACAAGGGTACCTTAAAATAAAGTTTAACTGTTAAACTTAACAGGTCATTGGACGTCCATCATGACTATACCACACATTTTGGACAGGTACCATTGTTTTTAGACATGTATGATGGTAATTTCATGTCTTTGGACATGCACACATGCTTCATGTTGTTTGGACATGTACTGTACCATACCATATCATCTTAATACCCCAAATATACTGTATGAATATACAAACTATTCAGTACAACATTATATACTCAAAGTAATACTTATGGATATACACCATGGTGATATCGTAGCATAAGAAAATGCTAATCATTCCGTATACCTAGATAGGCCTGTATATTATTACATTTGATATCATCACTTTAACATACTGCCACTGTAACCGTAAGACGGTCTGACACACTGATGGCCACTTCATTTCTTTGCTTAAGCCTCATCTGGCAGCAACATTCAGGCTAGTTTCTTAACACGCTAAGCTGCCAAAGAGCAGCAGCTAAGCTCTCATTTAGCCTGGCCTTCTGACACTCCCAGTCCATTCAGCACTTAGCGCTAATGTTAGCCTCGGCGCTAATGCCACTAACTACACCAGCCAGACTGGTGGTTATTCAGAAACATACAGCTAGAGATAGAGAGTGGCTGTTGACCCTTTGTCTCTTTCCCTGTCTATCTGCCCTAACATCATGAGGAGGATTATAGTCGCAATCTCGCTTTTCTCTCATTCTGCTCCGAGCAATGAGCTGCACATACAGAAGGAAAAAGAAAGGAAAAGAGTTAAGGAGAGAGAGAGAGAGGGAGGGAGGGTGGAATGGACTGGGGGATTGTTGTTTGGGGTTAGTGAAGACGTTTTTCCTCAAATGCGATTTCTCTCCACCGCTGACTGTAATCTCCCTGGGCAAATCCGTCTTTAGCCAAACGAAGGAAAAACAGAGGAGAAAAGGAAAAGCCATCTTTATCCAAATCCAATTGCTGCTGGAAGAAGGAGAAAGAGTAAAGGAGGAGGAGAAGATCTTGTAATTTGTCTGAGGGATTACAAGAAGAGCTGGCAGGCCTGCATGTGTGTGTGTGGTGCATTTCTGCTAGCATGGTAGTTCATGTTGTTGTTTAAATGTTACATAAAGATGCTACTGAATGTATTTTATGATTGACAGAGATTAAATTTGTGGGAGATCTACAGGAAAACTAGCCTGGATGGAAACTGCGGAATATTTTCTCATTTTCTGCGCTGACTTTGGAAGGAAATGTTCTGAATTCTAAAAGGTATGAGTTTAAAGTAGGTTCATAATAGCCAAGAAAAGCTATCAGTTAGTGTTCCCCCTGATCTTAATGGTGAATGAACGGAGTTCCATTAAGATCAGTGGGAACACTAACTGATAGCTTTTCTTGGCTATTAACTGTATATATATATATATATATATATATATATATACTGTATATATATATGTGTGTATAAACGTACCTTTGCTAAATCATTTTTGGACATATTATAGATCACAGAAGTTCGCAACATCCTCTAAAGCCAAACAATCTGGAATACATGATGGATGTAGTGTATCAGAGTGAATCAGACACTTAAAATTTGATCGGACATTAAAACATGAGGAGCTGAATTCCACAAAGAGGCCTCAAGGCAAAAGGAAGTCATAAATCGGCCCATGGTACCCTGTTGCCTGCCTGATGCAAGCAAATCAAACAGACATTGTCACAGGACAGCTTGCAACATTAACACAAAAAACAAGTATTGACAATCCCAACTCAGGAAGGAGATTGTCAATATTGGGTAAATTACCAAGATAATGGTCAAAGACGCAGGACATCATTATCATTACATGGGTAAAATAATTAAAGATTTTGTTGGATGGATCTCCATCTGCATTTTATATGTAACCCACACCTTGAACTTTCATTTGTTAATCACTCATCGTATATGTATTTTCAATAGTTCTTATAGTTTAATATCCATGTTTACTATGGTTTTACTTTCAGTCTTCTTGCTTGAAATGTTTTGTTCCATTAATTCTTAGTCAAATGTATCATATTCATGTTATAGAGATCATGTCCAAAATTATATTCTGCAAGAGCGGGAAAATTCGGACCATGTGACTGATAAGATAACATTTGGATTTATGATTTGGGGAGGAGAATTATCACCACACCCTGAGCTAGAATGATATCTATTGGTTGAAACACGATTTTGGGATTTGTCCAAAGATGAGTTTAAAAGCTCAAGACACTATTCAAATTACGGTCTGAGATTTTGCCTCAGCTCTCCGCTAAAACTATGCTTTTTACCATCTTTTGCGTTCTTTAAGAGACGTTCCACATGCTCCAGTGTGCACGCCTGTAGCTGCCTAGCCACGATGAGAAGAAAACCCATCTAGTCTCTTATTTCTTTACTTTCGTCTCCAACTGCACCACATCAAACTTAAAATGGGCCTCGACTCGCTTCTCCTTCAGCCACCACCTAGTCATCGGCCTCCCAAGATGACAACTGACGTCTAGCCAATCAGCAACCTCTGGAAACCCCTTTCTGCAGCGAGGACCACAGGAGGAATCATGTAGCACAGAGGCACCGCAAGTACAAATCTCCAGATTCAGGCTGAACAGGTGAAATTGATAGAAATGTTAACCTCATTGACGAACTCAATGCGAGAGTTAATCTTTTGATTGATGGTTGTTCAAGTCAATGCAATAGCACCTATTGCTGTAGAATTGAAATTTCACATTTTCATTCTCTTAAACTCACTCTTTCCTCACTTTCTCTCTTCCTGCAACTTGTACGAGTGTGTGAATGTGTGTGTTCATGTGTTAGTTTAGTTTATGTGTCGTAGGTTTATCCAATAAAGCCATAGTTATAGTTTAAAAAAGAGAAGTATCTTGTGTTTTGTGCTTACAAGTTAATGTCTCAAACTGCCGATCTGTTACTGTGATTAATAGTGTTTACACTATAATCTGGATTTTAATATCCAGCGCAGAGTTGATGTTATACGGCTCGTTCAGTTTATGACCGACCGACTGATCAGACGTAAAACAGGGATTCTGTGCAAATTCCCTGTAGAATCTTAAATGATTTTGGTTTGATTCTTAGTTTGAGCTAATTTGCTACATGAAGAATCAAATTAAATCAAAATTCAGCTGAAACAAAACAGGAAAAATATCAGATCCAAACTGAATCAAATCTAATTAAAACATTCCATAAGTATCTGGAATTAAAACCAATAAAGAAATCAGTACTGACACCCAGCCCTATTTAAAAGTCACATTTTCGAACGTTATCTACAGTAGATAACAAGTTTGTTGCATTCCCTCCAAAGCAGTCAGAATTCACACGACTCCAAATGAATTAAATCAAAATCCGAATTCAGAAGTGAACCAAATGTAATCAAATCAAATAAAAAATGCAATCGAATCAGAATCAAATCTTCTCTAACACAACACAGATAGCATGTACAAATAAACAATGTTATCAGAAGGGCACCATGTTCTTAGTGAAACTGAGTGTTGTTTGTTCTCCCTGTCACTGGTAACCTGTACAATTCACAACGGCTAGTGACAATGTATTTACCCAGAGGTTATGGTCCTCGTTGACATTTCGTGTCCTGTTTGACCCTCTAACCCGACCAAATTGTAGCACGCTACCAAGTGAAAGGCAACAGAGGGGAGACATACCATTGCTCACCCCTCTCTCTCTCACTCTCTGCCCTGGACGTAACAGTCTATGACAGCCCCAATTAGGCAGTGTGGCAGCAGCCACTACCAGGCACATATCAACACAGACAGAGAGAGAGACAGTGGCGGGGGAAGGGAGGTGCAAGGCTGGTGGCTAAAGTTTATGTGCCATCCTTTGATTTGATGGGAAAGAGCACAGCACGCACACATACACATACACACAGGACAGGGGTAAGAGAAAAGGACAGGGGTCCAGATCTGTGTCATTGTGATGTGCCGTCAGCATCTGTATGTGTGTTTCTGAGTGACAGTGATCCAGTAGAGTCTGTCTCATGCTGCCTACAGCCATCCACTCATACTGTACTTCATACTGTCATGGAGCATCTGCTTAAACATAGGACGGTTTACACCGTAAATATAATTAATGCAAATGTGCAGACTTTTTTGCTTAAAGCTAAATTTATTGTGCATTTTTATTGAATGGGTTTTATCAGGTTTCACAATACATGAGAAATTATATGTAGAAGAAAAGTAACTTTGCATTAATTGGCCACTAATAGATCCTCTGCAGTGAATGGGTGCTGTGAAAATGTCCAAATTAGCAGAAGAAAAAAAAAACAGTGACCTAAAAGTCATCCACACAACTGTCAAGCATTTTAACCAAATAAATCAGTGCATGATCAGTGCATATTTCTCTCCTGATTCAAAAGTGCTTACTTTTTTCTTGGAGAAAGGAGTATCAAAGCTGACTTAATGCGTTTATAACAAACATGCAACTATTTACTTTACCTAATTTTTTATCAGCTGTTTGGACTCTCACTCTGGCGGTACCCATTCAGTACATTGGTAAGCAAGTGATGTTCTGATAAGGAAAAACACACTTATCTACATCTTGGATGGCCTGCGGTGTGGGTAAATTTTCAGCCTCTCTCAAAAAGAGAATTTAAAAACCTTTTTTTTTGTTTTACATTTACATTTTTACACAAATCCGACAGGAGCCATAATAGCACCCCTCGTAAATACAACAAAGACACATTTCAGATGAAGCCAAACTGTACATGCTTATGTTTAAATTTATTTACATACTTTCTCACCTACAAAACACAGTACATTTGGGGTCTTTCATACCCCATGCAATGCACCATGCACATGATCAACACACACAGACATGGCTGGAAACACACACACATGCATACAGAGGGAAACAGTGTCCCAGATTGAGGAGTGGAGTGCTACAGTAAGCTGATTACTGGCGGTCACCCTGCCCTGCCCTTCCACAATTAGGTCACCTCACCCCCTCCCTCCTTCCCCTCCTCCACACACCACAACCCCCCCCTTCATATTCCATATTTCCCCCGATCTGTCCATCTTTCTGTGCACCTCTCTTTGCTCCGCCCATCCCTCCTTAACTCCAGCGCTCCCTCCATCTGTTTCCCTCCTCCCACATTTCTGGAACATAAACATCCTAAAATTAAATTTTGGGACATTCATACCAGCTAAAAAAAAACTCTCTCTTTCTATATACATATATATGTTCTCCCTTTAAAAGTTACAATTGAAAGTTGCTTGATTTAACCATTAATTACTTTTGACTGTAACCTATTTCAAACATTGGGGCATTGTGTTGCAACAGGCCAAATATAGTATAAAGTACTGAAAGCTGAAGCAGCTAAAAATCAAGAGGGAAATACTATTTTTTATATTTTTAATATCACCTTAAAACATTTTTCTCCCTATTAAACAGTGGTCATGGAAAATGTGATGTATGAGGGAATTTTAAAAGTGTAACTAGACCTGGAAAAGTCTAGTGAATTAATAAAATCTTAGTTATCATTTTTATTATTATTATTATTTAATAAAATAAATGAATTTGTACAAATGCTTTAGCAAATATATGAGCTCAACATTCCTGCTTTTAAACCTTTTTAAACCTGGCACGTTCCTTGAAATAATATTTCTGATTTGAATAAAACCTGTTAATTTAAAAGAACATTTACCACATTTTTAGGTTACCTGACAAAACACTTTCTACAGTGACGAAGTAGAATATTTCACTTCCTCTCATTCTAACTGAAATAAGTGCTCAAATGCTCAACAATACAGATTCTTTCCTTGTTTTGTCCAAAGGAAGACAAAAGGTATACAAATTTAATGAATGGGGAGGAAAAATCTGTGTTAAGGCAATAAAAAGTTAAAGAACATTTCAAGCAAACAGCAAGCAAAAGCCCTGCAGCAACAGTTGATATGATGACACCAGAGAATCCTGTTGAACTCACTCTCTCTGAGCTGTACAACACACATAAACACACACGTCCCTGAACACCGATCCACAACAATACCCTTTAAGTGATTTTCGCTGTTTCAATCTCTTAGTTCACTCGTCTACCTTTAGCTGAAGGATAGAATAAATTGAATGAATAAGAGGGAGGAAAAGAATGAAAGAGCTCGCATCAGCACTTAAAGGAACAATGCATTATTGATGACAAGACAAAGCGAAACATTTATTTATCATCCCGGACACAGTCCTGAGAGAGAAAGAGAGAGATAGAGACTGAGTGAGCAAGAGAGAGAGGGATCAAAGAGCAGAGAGTTATATAGTTCAAAATCAAGTTCAACCCCCTGCCAGGCTCACAGCTGATCTGTGGTAAAGAGAAGGTCATGGATAAAGCCCAAAGAGACCATATAGAGAGCACTTATTGCAATACCATAACACACTGCTCCCCGTGCCATGACGGCTATTTAGGGAACAGTCCACAGTTGAATATCAGAAACCAACGACCATGCGCCATCCCAGATACGAATGTTTGGTGAACACATTCCAAAAGTTTCTTTTCTACATACTTCTGCAATACTTTTGCAGTAACAAACCTCAGAATAACTGAATGTGTTCTTATGCAGGTAGCTAGTGATAAACACTACCTGGATTTATGGCATAAACGTACCTTGGTGCACATTTTAGCGAGACAAAAAATATGTACCAAGAAGTACATATCACTTTAGTTTCCAAAGTAAATGAACCCCAGAGGCAGTAAAACTCTGACACCTTTAAAACTTCTTTTCACACAAATTTACAGAGTTTCAATTAATAAAACATAATTGTTGCACAATAGAAGAATATCATGTTATGACTTCAAAACAATATTAATATGGGATATTAATCTGTTTTCAAAAATGCTTTTGAACATATAGGGCCACACATATCCAGCTTCATATCTATGGACTTCCATAGATGTTAGGTTTGTTCGGTAGCTCCCAGTGTATGGAGACATACATTTCTTTTTGAAACTGTTGCAAAACATGCAGTAAGGTGCGTAAAAAAATGCACAGACGTACAGTAAATATTTTTATGAGACCCGGTTTGGTTAAACATGTTAAAAAGCCGCTGTTATGCCTTTTCAAGTATGATCTTTCATATAGTATCTCATGTAACTTTATGTGAACATAAACTATCTGCAAAGTTGTGACACTGACAGTTTTTGTCAATCAAAAAAAAGTCTAAAAATTCGCCTAAATGAGTCGTCAGCACTTTCCACAGTAGTCCGTGTGGACTAGCTGACGTATTCTCTCTGAAAGCATCCTTAGTAATGTCAGAAAGT
>JAUCMT010000028.1:1908189-1922444 GCA_032357475.1 Enteromius thamalakanensis
AAGCAAGATAATATGACGCACTGACGTAATGAATATGCAAATTGACGTATGACGTCATCTAGCGACGTCTAGGGGTGACCTTTTTTCAGGTAAGAGCAACTGCCCCTCAAAATTCCTGTGCACGTCCCTGGCGCCAGCTGACCAATCACAGCAGTGAGGGCTCACGGGAAGGAGGGGTTCAGACAGACTGAGTCTTACACGAGTTGTTTATGAATCATTTAGAAATGGGGTAAAATTAAATCTCTTTTTGTAGAAAACTAAAGTGTTTTTTGACCTTGCACACATGTAAACCTGTTGGTACTCATAAAACAATATTAGCAACCTTTAAAATGGCATAATAGGGGCACTTTAACTTAATTCAAGTAACCTGCTCAGCAAGAACTTCAGCTTTTAATGTTGTTCCAAACATATTTTGTCTGTTTTTCTGTGATTTTTCTGTCCATAAATTGAAAGTCGAATTATGTTCGGAACAACGGTGAGTAAATCATGACAGAATTGTATTTACTTATATAGCGCCCAATGTGGCAACTTAAGAATACAAAATGCTTTTATTGCATTATTGTGTTCTGCCACATTTCTAAACGCAGTAATAAAAGGAACCAACCAAGTGCAGCTGTGAAAAAGTTATTAAAATATGTAACTTTTGCTGCAATAAAATTTTAAATTTAAGTTTGCAAGGCTTGGTTTCATGTATGGTGGCCCCTACGTGAGTTTAGGTTCAAGAAATACAAACGAATGGCCAAGCCCACACTGATATATTTCTACATTGAACTACTACCCCATCTATACAGCATGTATTGCAATCAAATCAAGTCCTCTGCCTATTATTAATAATGTAGTGATGCTTAAAACACAGAAATGCTTTTTATTTTGAAATCTGTTGGTCATCGTGCCCATTTCTGATTTTTTGCATGCATTTTAAGTAGAATGTGTTTCCACAAAACATACATTTACTCACATTTTTACACTACACTACAACATACAATGCTGACTCATTTAAAGCATCCAAACATACAACATGTATTGATTACATCTAAAATATAACTTATTTACGTATAAACATATATTTTACTGTATGTTTTGTGCTTGTGAACGTTACTGACTAATTCCTATACTTATAAACAATGAGACCATAAGGACACTGTTATAATCCTACCACGCCCTCGAAATAGATCTTACACCAATCCATCAAACGCTCCATCAGCTTCCTCTAGCATATGTGAGATTGAACAGTAAACAGTAAGAGATGAACTAACCTCAGAGACAAACACCGTACCACAAGCTGTTTCTGTGGCGATTTGCTGTTTGGCTTCAAGTGCAGCTCAATACAATAAAAGTCTTTCAGACCTTAACAAGCTCTGCTCTCTGTCATTGAGCCATTGTGTGTTTGCTTTGTATATTTGCTGCTTATTTTTTAGTAAATTGTGGCTTTTGAGATATGTTCATGGGAAGGTTGCTATTGTGTTTAAGGGAGGCTTGTAGGATGTGTGCGTGTGACTGTAAGTATGTGTGTGTGTGATGAATGGTCCGTTACAGGGATAAGTACTCAATAACAGCTGACACCGTCTTGCCCTCTGCCCTACCCACACAAAAGCCCCTGATTATATTATTGTTTGACTGCTGCCCCTCGCTCTGGCTCACACACACAGCCTCACAAACTCCCCTTGAGCCCCCACAGCCAACATAATTACCACTATTGTGCACCAGACACACACAAACTGACAGGCACACAAAGACGCACGTGCCCTGAGATGCTCACACGCATACACACACACCACTTGGGGCTTTGACAAAGACACGGCTTCTGAGTAGCAGACGTAAGAGACGGCATGACCTCCAAAATATGGATGCATGCACAAACACAGATTCAGTTCATAATTGCCTTTAACAATGCTTTGGTATTTTAAAGTTTAGTAATAAAAACACAATATGAAATACACAAAACAAAGTGTACACTTTCCTTGCAAACAAAAATATAGTTTTGCTATTAAATTTTTTTTTTTTTTTATGTTTTATTTTATTTATTTATTTTTTTATGCTAACATTAATGGAACATTATGTTTTATTATTTTATGAATATACTTTGAATGTTTCTGAAAAAAATAAATGTTTCTAAACTAAATCTGTTTTATAATTTTACATAAACTTTAAAAAATTAAAATCTTACTAAAATGTCTAATTAAAACATTTCAGGAATAAAAAAGTTCCATGTACAACTTTTTTTTTTGCTAACATTTAGAAATCATTTTTAAAGACCAGATAACTAAAAAAAAATGTTTTGCCTAATCACAATTATTATGTTAACATTACTAAAATAATTAAAGTCATAATCTTCCACTTCTTGCGTTCACTACAAAGCACAAGAGTGTTTCGTCTGGTGTACTATACTCCAGTCCAGCAACTAAAAGTGTATTATGGACGCATCTCGAAGCAATTTTTGACCTGAGCCATGTGGGGTCATTGTAAATGCTGATTCGTCAGATCTTTCGCAGAATGACAAATGTCGCTTAAAACTAGCACACCCCTTTTTAGAGTACTGTGACCTCTTTCAGACACTGGGGGGAGGGTATATGTACTGAATGTACTGTCCCTTAACAGTTAATCTTTAATGGGCGGCTTCTGTTCGCATATCCAGACCAAAACTAGCTGTGAAATGGCTGTGGCGGCATGCGTGGAGAGGCTATACGAGGAGAGACAGAGCGAAAGAGGGGTTGGGGTGGAGGGAGGAAGGAAGGTTAAGTGGAAGAATGGAACAATTCTCTGCCGCGGTTGTTTTTACATGACCGCACGCGCATGCAGACAAATGTAGCCATTAATGTGGTCTATCTCTCCACTTGCTTTCTGTTTCTGTCGTTTTCTTTAGAACCACACATTCACCCCCTTCACCCAACATGTCCTCGACAGATTGGCTATGCTACCACACTCTCAGAGATGCCCCTAAAACAAACACCTGCCGAAACCACTCTGGTACTTGATTTCTATTATTCCCTCTTCTTTTCATCTCCTTTTTTCTTCCCTAAAAAGGTGCTTTTAATGCATATAATATGCATTTTATTTCGCAAACCATAAGTAACATATTTTTTGTGAATGTGGGACTTCTGATTAATTATCCGCTTTGGATAAATAAGTAGAGGAACAACAAAGTGCAATAAGCTGAAAAATGAATTGTTACAAATCAAGTGTAAATCGAGTGTTTATAATTGCAAAGCCAAAATTATAAGTGACAAATGTCCACGCCTACTCTTACATTAAATGACTTAATGTGCTCTGAAGCAAGCAACTTAAAATGTCTGGGACTGAGTAGTAAAAGCACAAAATATATTTTAATTTTAAATGTCTGCTATGATATGAGTACTGTGTGTGACGTAAATTTCACCATGTGTTATATGGTTTTTCCCAACTACACCTACTCTGCATACTCAACTTGCATTTTTTGCATTGTTTTGTTTGGCTGTTCACTGTCCCCGAACTTTGTTGAGGAAAAAAAAAACAGATTAGACAAAACAACAACAAACTACTGGAGACAACAACAACAATAGGCACCTACACTGATGAGAGCTTTTGTGAGGGGGTTACAAGTCAGTCCACAGAACACGTAACCCTAACAAATATTTGCATCAATGTCTGGAGCGAAATAGTACAGAAATTGAAAAAAGGATTAAATTGTTAATGCACACTATCAAACGAAACATACATTGAAAAACTATCCTTTGACTGTATGCACACATAAGCATTAATGTCAAAACTGAAGTATACTGTACTTTGAGCTTCAGAGCTGCTGAGGTTAAGGAGGGGAAACGAGAGTGTTAGTGTGTAAGTGTATGTCAGGATTGAGGTGAGTGCCCCATGTGTGTGTATAATTGTTTAATAGGCTGAGAACACGCAGGCGTACCCCAGGGGTCTGCTCTGGGCCCATTCTGATTCCAGAGGAGCAGAGCAAAGGAGGGAAGATCGATCAGGTTTTCTGCCTGAAAGTGACACTCTATTACGCACACACGTTTACCTAAAAGAGGACAAAACAAATATGTATTGTGTTGTTATATAAAGCTAATTATATAACTACTAAGTCCAAAATTATAGACAGAACATGCCGGACATTCCCCTAGGTAGCATTCAGTAGTAAATGCTAAGACAGATTTTAAACTAAAATCTGGTTGACTAGTTGTCAAATGTGTGCTGTAGCAAGAGCAGAAATAATTGACATCCACTGAAATTGCTAGAAAACAAACAAGGCACTTCACAAAGTAAAGTTAGGTGAATTTTCAGACCGGGGAACAGAGCTCTGCTCAATAGTGACTACACTTAAAGATATCTAAATCAGTGACAAAATGGAGGATGCTTATGTTTGCTAGGTGTGTGTTTGTGGACAGAGGGAGAGAGAACCTTTCGTTTGCGGTAGCCATGTGGCTTTAGCCATCTGTTGACATGGTCTAAATTAATTAGCTGAACTCATTACAATTTTGTAAGGGCCCTCTAGCTTTAATGAAACACTCTGCAGACACAAGCTAATATCTCCCTCTTTGCTTTTCTCATATCAATATATATATAGTCATAGTTCATATACTCATATTCATACACAGTTGCTGACCAATTGAACTTCATCAGAATCCAAACAGCTGTGAAGGTGATTGTAAGAAATAAATTCATCATTAAGATGGTTTTAACTTCACTGATGCTTTCAGCTAAAACACAAATCCTCTATTAATAATATTGTTTTCTCCAGCAATTAAAAAAGTTGCTCGGATCAAGTTTACCAGCAAAAAAAGAGAACAAGGAAAAGTTTTTCTTTTTTTACTGGAAGCATTATTATAGATTTTGGACTTGCATTTTGTGTATCTTACAGTGGATTATTTTTATTATCAGCTGGTTGAACTCTAATAGCTTTGTGGGTTGTTGTACACCTTTAAAAATTCAACCCCCTGACAAGCTCTGTATAATTTGCCACCACATTCCTTGTTCTTGGTATCTTGACAATGAACATCTCAAAGCCAAAACTCCAACAGATTTGTCAACAGACACACCTTTTCATTCCAGCCATACTGTTGCTATGTGTCTATTTTCTATCTCTCTTTCTCTCTATCCAGAGGGAGTGCTCAGTCAGTAGCACCAAAGACACAACAGATGGGACTCAACATCATCCATGAGCGAGAGGGAGAGCGAGTGAGCAAGAGAGAGAGAGAGAGAGAGGGAGAAGCATTTATTATTTACACCACTCCATATTGGAATATTAATGCTAAAAGCAATCGGGCGACTCTTCATTAAATTAACTGGAGATGCAGAGAAAAGGAGAGAGAGGGAGGCAGAGAAAGGGAAGAAGGCACATGCTGTTAAAAGGCCCTAAAATTAGTGAAGCAAAAATGAATCCATTAAGGCTTCCATTCTCCCTCCTCTTCCTCTCTCACTCCTCTCCTCTGCACACCTCACACGCTCCCATTAAAAACTGCTGCCCTGGCAGCACGTGCACACTTAAAGCTGCTTTTCTGTGTCTTTCCAGAAATATGCATTTCTGAGCTGTCCCCTTAAGTGCCTGCTCAAAATTTAAACATGCATTTGGTGGCCCATACTTCCTCTTCTTCCATTTACCCCCTCTTTTTGCTACATCTTCTCCACTATCTATCTATTCTTGATCCCACCGTTCACGTCTTTCCATTTTTTTTTTTTAATCCCTTCTTCATTCTATAGATTAACACGGGCCCCAGATGTGTACATGGCAAGGGTGCATCTGGCATTACGGCACAGGATATGCGGAATCGTTAGCGGTCCTCATATTTATGCACGTACACAAACACACTCGCATGCCAGCGTTAGAGTCGGCAGCGTCTGCTTGGCAACACGGTGCGTGTGTGTACAAGCAGTCTTCCTATTAGCTGAGCGCTGGTACGCGCTGTTGACTTATCAAAAGCGAAAAAAAAACATACATTTAATCTCCCTGGCATTACACGTTGACGCTCCAGTTACAAGCTTACTGCAAACTCTGTGTGTGTGTGTCAGGTTTTTACTACATCGAGGCAACAAATATCCCCAAAAGGACAGTTAAACCTGAAATTGACCAACCAGCCAACGGTGTGAGGGTTGGTTTAAGCACCAGGCGGAAAATATCATTAGTTCGTTATAAAATACAATAAATGTCAATCAAAACCCTTACTATGATAGAAAAACCAAAAATGTGTGTGCGAATGTGCGCTTTCCTGCATAAGGATGACAATCTATCCTGTTTAAGGGCTCTGGACACACATACGCACACACAAAGGGGCTGAATCAATTCCAATTTCCTAGGTGTTCATTTGAATGATTGGGATGGCAGGGTTGAGATGGAGAGCCAGGCACACACACTCATTTAGTCAGACAAAGCAGCGTTCTGGCTGTCTGGGTTATGGGTCACATCAGGTTTAACCTTTACGCAACACAAAAAAAAGAGGACAAGAGAACGGCTTAAAACACAGGCCCTTACTGAACACCTCTGAAGAGAGGGAGAGAGAGAGATGCTACTGTGAGCCTGACACGAAGTCTTTTTAATATGAACAAGCATCGTGTTTGTCCATATGTAAATATCGATGCAAGATTATGTAAATATCAATGTGACATGTTTATTAGTGTGTTTGTGTGTGTGTTTGCGTACGCAGCTCGGTGCATTAGCGCACTGGCTGCAGGGTCAGCCCCATGAGAGGATTATTGATTTTAATGGCAGATATGCTGCTATCAGAAAGATGTCATATCGCACACAGATTACTAATCTGAGTATGAGACACAACACAGACCTACCGCCCACCCCCAAAACAAACCCCTGCAAAATCAATATCAAAAGTACACAAACTGATTCGCGCACACAGACGGGACAAACGCAACTCCATCGCACACATACGCGCCTGCACAAAACATTTTTGCACAGACATCCCAACATACTGTCAGAGTTGCTATGGTACCCGGTCCATATGTGTGATGTGGCTGCTGTTAGTCTTAAAATAAAACTGGGTTATTCAGATCTGACTGTTTGCAGTGCTAAGCTTTGCATTAATACACTGCAGGTTTTAATGATCTCAGCTGTTTCCGAAATAATGCTTAGCTACTGAAATGCATTTGGTGAGAAAAACTGCTCACACAAAAGCAAAAGGATTTGATTGAAAACTTTGGAAATGTACATTAAAAATGATTTGATAACAATCACTATTAACCTTATCTGTAACCATTCACTAGATTTAAACAGAATTACATTTACAACATTATTCACTGAAAATGATTTTCGTCAAATCTTATTTATGTATATTTGTACCAAAAGTAGTCGTGTTGCACCAAATCTGTTACCAACAACACCAAATGCCTTGGTGTTTGTTGCAATGTGGCAAGTTTCAATAAGCTCAGATGGCATTAAAACATACTCTATTATGTATTGCAAAAATAAATTGCACTCAATAGCACTGAATATCAAATGTTTGGAATACATATAAAAAATGTACTTGCAGATAATTTGACATCAATACAAATAACGATGATTGCTTCTTGTCACACTTTAGTAAACTTTGAAAAAGTGCACTTTGCAATATTGTCAAATTAAATGTTCAATTTAAAATACATTTATTTTGTTGACTAACATATTAAACCATATATATAAATCATTATCACAGAAAGTATGAAATTACTTAATGTACTTAAGTTAAGTTAAGCGTTTACAAAACACTCTAATGTTAAGCTCACTGCATTTAAGTAGTTTACATACTATACTTTTAATAATGCATTCAAATTAATTTTCTGTTCCCTTGCAATAAATTTGCATTTAAGTGTCTGAAAACTTTGTTCAAACATGAGTACATTCTTTTAAAGTATATTATTTCCATAATAAGTAGCCTATTTTTTATTTTTATTTATTCTTTTTTTAGTTCACTATAGTTTGTCTCTCAAATTAAGTAATTTAGCTGCATTGTTTGAAAATCTAAATATCTCATTAAGAATTTTGGCACTGTTTTATAGAGGCTTGATATAATCTAATTTCATTGAATAACAATGTAAAGTTATTATAAAAACTCATTTTTTGGAGATTGAATGCATGTGGTTGCAATGTTTTTATGTAATATGGAAAAAAACAGCTCTGTCATTCCTCAAAACACCTCAATTCTTGTTCCACAGAAGAAAGTAAGTCGAAAACCTCATGAGGGTGAGTAAACGACAACAGAATTTTAGTTTTGGGTGAACTGTCCCTTTAAATGTGCCACCCCTTTATATAAGAACACACTGACTCAGCAAAGCAGTCTAAAATCTGGTTTGTGGTGTCTTTACCTGTGTGTGTGTAATACACATTCTGTCTCCCTTTGCCCATTTTGATGGGGGGAGGTCAGTCCGCCATCTGGCAGAACCTAGAGCTGTTTTTACCCCATTGCCCACATCTCTCTTTCATTCGCTCTCTCCTTTAACCTTAGTTCCCTTTGCTTAGAGACACTACAGTTAATGTAAATGCAAATGGGCTACAAAGCAACCAGAAAGACTAGAGCTGCAGAAACTAGACTCACACACAACATCAACACGCTCCCACAAAAGACCCAAATTAGGTTAATGGAGATGAATTGTAATTGAAGCCGTGGCTGACGTAGACCACACACACCCTCCTTCACATGGAGTACTGGAACAGGCCAGAGGGGTGGAGAAAGGAAGATGGGACGATGAGAAAGACAAAGGGGATGGATGGATGGATGGAGAGGGAAAAATCAGTGGGAGGTAAAGCTGAAGGAGCTCCAAGCGTGCCACCAAACTCTTGTCACATCAATAAAACTCATTCCCCAGCTGAAACAAAGAGAAAGAGGGGGATCGATGAAAAGATACAGGAAAGCGAAAGAGAGCCAGTGATTCACATGAGTGAGCAGACATGGGTCAGGTCAGGAAATGAAACAGCAAGACGTTGTGAGAACAGAGCATGCACTTTACTAGATAAATATACACTTACACCTCTGCATGTCTTTGTCTTGGAGAGATTGAGACATGTTTGAGTTTATATTCTAATCTCTGACTACTGATCCTACACCTGGACAATTTAAATAAAGTTTAGAAAGCTTGTAGACAGAAGACAAATTTGAGATTAAATGGGGAAAATCTGAAGGAGACACAAAGATACTTAAAATATACATATGAGTAGTATATACTGTATCTTGATGAGATCAGTGATTTCTGGAAAATCTGACATAACTTTGAGTATTTTTTTAGATTACTTCTGGAACTACAGAATAGATCCAAAAAGGTCACTGCTGACTCCACACTACTTAACTTGTTTGAGAAGTAAAAAGGGACATGGGCAACTTATTTGTGAGCACAAGTGAAAGAGAAATAAATAGGTCCAAAGATCGAACCCAGAGGTACACCGCCACAGTGCAAACACAATACAATATGTAACAACCCAAAAACAACTCCATACTGTATGTTAGCTGTCGAGTTTCAAGGGACAGCCAAAGTATGTAAAAAAATATATAATAATAATTAAAAAGGCCTCCACAAAAATTTAAAAGACAAAAATGGTAAAGAGGGAAAAGCATTACAAGCTCAAGGCAGTGCAAAAGTAAAGTATTAGACAAAAATGCATCATTTTAAATACATTAAGGCTAATAAATCAACATAAACTGTGACTTCAATATCATCATGAAACAACTTGATGAGAATTGTTTTACAGTTTGATCCCAGACACTATCTTGGAAGATTTGCAAGACATTTTGAGCAGTTTGAGACATTATGGAGATTACTCTAGAGGAGAAATGTGTACGATTACAACCTTAGGAGGTGTTTTCCTCAGGATACAAAACAAAAGTTTCCTCTGTTCAATCTCATTATAGTCTAGGAGAAACTACAGTGATATTATTAGAATCTGATGTGGATGTCAATCACAAACAAATGCCATGTGCTACAATCTTATAGAGATACAGAGAGGGACAGGGACATCATAAACTTAACCTCAACTAGATAGTGACAGACAGGAGTGAAGAGAAGAGGGAGAAAAAGAGATGCATGGAGCTGATGAATGCACGTCTGTTTGCCTCTCAAATAAACAAGGCAAGCTCTTGTCTATTAGAGAAAGAGAGAGAAAAAGAGAGAGAGAGAGAAGCACAGTGTCTAAAGGAAAAATACATGGACATTCAAAAAACATTGAGGTGGGTAAAACAGAATAAACAGAGAAATGGAGAGAAAGACGGAGAAGGTTATTAGGTGAGAGGAGGAGAGGAGATGTAGAAGAGCATTGTGCTCTGCAGGAAGAGTGAGACAATGAAACAAACAATGGATGAGTTTGCACATACAGAATGAACATAAAAAAATTATAATTCAAGGGTGGTAGTTTCACACAGCCACGGATTTGACTAATCGACAAAAAAGTAAACAGATAGATTTTAAAAATAATAATAATAAACCTGGTGGACTGATAATAAACTGTGTGAGACTAGAAAAGAGGTGTTAGCCTGAAAGTGAACGATGGTGCATGTGCATGTGTGTAAACATACTCATGCATCTCGCATGTTTCAGCATTCGACTCTACACTAGGAAGACCGTGAGCATTCAGCTGTTCAGCAAAAGCATCAAGAACAATCTGTTCCAATGCACGCAGAAAGACTAACTGTGTCAGCGTGTGTGTGTGTTTGCTGTGCATGGCAAGCGGTCATGCTCTGATGCCCTAGGCCT
The DNA here is from genome assembly GCA_032357475.1 of Enteromius thamalakanensis. Taxonomy (NCBI): domain Eukaryota; kingdom Metazoa; phylum Chordata; class Actinopteri; order Cypriniformes; family Cyprinidae; genus Enteromius; species Enteromius thamalakanensis. Next base: position 1,918,837 of record JAUCMT010000028.1, read on the forward strand.
TGTATGAAAGGTATGGTGACTGCAGAGGAGATGTGTTTGTGTGTGTGTCTATGTGTTCGAGAAGGTGGAGGGGGTTTGTGGTGGTCTCTAGAGAGTTTGTATCAAGGCTAGGCTGGTTTTCAACTGAAATGTATATGAGATTCAAATTACATGCCTGCTCTTCTCTTTTCTCCACCCCTCCTCCCTCTGCTCTCTCTTTCCTTCTCTTCCTCTCTGTCTTCTGGGATTCTTAGTCAGCTTCAGGCTCAGAAACATTCCCTCCCTTCTCTATTTTTCCCTTATAATTTCTCTAGCCAAGGAGACAGCTAAAAAAAGACAGCTACATGCTGCTGCCATGTTTCAAAACACTGAGATAATGTATCGTAGTGATTGGACTAAAACATCTTCTGTTAAACTGTATGAAACAGCTGAAATAAATAATAACTTTTTGGCCTCTTGGGGCATCTCAATGACCTCCAGGTGACCTACAAGCATTTTAGGATGCCTCTGTTTGTGCATCCTGTGCATAGCAGGCAAAAGGTTTCAGATCAAAAATTTAAAGTGAACTTTAAAAATGGCTTGTAAAAGTCAATAATAAGCAGCTTTCGTAACTTATTGTACATTCATAATTTTTCATGGTTATATTCCTTTGGAATAATTTATATAATAAGCACAAGGATAAGGGTGTCACTAGGTTATGGATTTACGTGGACTTATATATGATTAAATATTATTTTGGAAAGCTTGACAACTTCACTTTTTTGAGAAGTAAAAAAGGACATGGGGCAACTTTTTGAACGTAAGTGAAAGAGAAATAAATAGGGCCAAAGACTGAACCCTGAGGTACATCGCCACAGCACGAGCGCAAAACAGTACGTAACAACCAGGAAAACAACTCCACATGTTAGCTGTCGAATTTCAATGTACAGTCAAAGTATGTTTTCCAAAAAAAATCTTCACAAAATTTTAAAAGACAAAAGGAAAGGGAAAAAAAGCATTACAAGCCCAAGGCAGTGAAAAAGCGTGGGTACTGGACCAAAGCCGCTGGACTATAACTGGGTAAAGAGCAACAGAAATGCATACTACCTGACACTTCAGCAGGGGCATAGAGAAAAAAAAAGGGGAGACAGAAGAGATGAGAGAGAGGAGATGGATGGGGAAGCTAGTTAGATGAGCAGGAGGAGAGAAATAACGATCCTGAGCAGAAGAGGGGGGTCAGGTGCGCCTGAAAATCTCTGAAGAGAGAGAAACAAAGGATGAATATCGAGTGGAGCGAAAGGAGAGCCTGAGGAGGTGGAAGTCAAGAGAAGAGGTACAAACACATATTCACTCACACACAAACACGCTCTTAACTCATAAATAACTATGCTCAGAGGGAAGCAGGTTAGAAGACACTCTTCTCAAGCAGAAACGAAGCTGGGCTGCAACCTATCGGACCCCAACATAGAACATAAAATAAGCCTTATACAAAACCCTTCTTAAGTGTTGATAAAGTGATTGTCTTATGCATCACACTGACAGCAATTTCATCATATAACTGTGTAACTGGCCATACCTTTTAAAAAAATATCTAAACCAGGTTTTGTGACCATGGTGACATTTCAGCAAAAAGATTTTAAATTGTTTCTTGCACGTTTTACGACATTGCAAGTGATGCGTCCAGTGAGTGGGGGTAAAACTCTATCTGGCAACATTTTATGACATTAGATGTAGGCATTGTGACAGTTCAGAAATGAAATGTCTCGTGAGTGGCATTAAAGTTTTATTGCTTGCATATGAAACATCGACATTAAGCTTAACCGACAGTATCAACAAAAACAAATATGTTAAACAAATTTGCTAATGTAAATGTCAAAATCTTTTGGGTCTAAAACTGTTTTGATCTCATAATGTAAGAGTCACATTGTGGAAGGAGTTGCATGAACTTTATTTATCAATAATTTGCCCCTGTAATCATAATTTGTGTGAAAAGGAATATGCTATTGTGTTTCTATTAGCAGCTGGAAATTGCTGTGAATTTTAAAAATGTCAGTCCAAGGAAAATCTGACCACAAATCAAATGAAAAAAAAAGTTCTTCATCTTAATATTAACAATTGTGCAACAGAAAATGTGTGTATACAAACTGCATGAGAGCACAATGCACTGTACCATGAACAAAATTAACAATTATTAGTGCATAAAACAACTAGTAATACCTTTTACCTTTATTATCGCTGTACTGTATGAGGGCATACACAAATCACACAAGACAATAAAATTAGTCACTGTAAAATTAACTTTGTCTTGCTAAGACGGAGCTACAACATCTCACAGAGGATGAAGTGTCTTCAATACCACTGGTGGTCATCATATCCTGCTGGAGCTCATTTGCATAAAATTAAGCTTCACAAATTTGTCACATCACAAAACACTCCCAGATCGGGTCGCCGACGGGTGCTGTCGCTCTCTCATTGTAAATGAATGAGTTCTGGCTGTCGCTGCAGAGAGCTGCCAGTGTGAACGCCACTTTAGAAAGCAACAATGCACAAATTACGAATTATGCAGCAATAAAGCAAGTGCAAAATGCATTGCAGATACTGACTCCACTTTTCTGGGAAACATTGATCTGCTGTAAATGCGTAAGTGTGTGTGTGCAGGCATTCTGGGAGCCCAGTGAGATGATGTCCAGATTAAAGACTTGTGGGAGTCCCAGGATGCTCACTATATAACACAGAGGCCATTGATTAGCCATTAATGACGCATTGAGAAGCCATCTCCCCCACCAGTACTCAATCATACCTCTAGAAAGAGAGAAAGTGAGAGAGAGGCATTAAGAAAGGCTCTCAGCATGCATCCGTGTGCCTATGGCCAATGCACAGCCATGCTGATATTCAGTACAACAGCTTAACCACAGTAACACCTAACTTTAAATTAAAAACAACAACAAAGGATGTCCTTCAGACGACCTGCAAGGATTTCACAGCATCATTTTTTATATTAAGGGAAAATCTGTCACTAATTGCCAATGTCAGTTCCAGATCTTACTCACGCACATCACCAAGTCATCATTACTGCAGTCAAACAGCATTAATCTCTGTTCTGGGACCTGTGGAATAATTCAAATAGATTAAATAGACTGATTAGAGACTAATCAGTTCTGTTGGTCTAGCGGGTCACGATTTAGTCCGTACATTTGCTTTAATGTCTTCTCTGCTATGAAATAAATAAATCAACATTCCAGCTTGAAGATCTTACAGATTCAAGGAAATATTATGCACAAACATACATAACGGACGACAAACATGCCGACGCGTGTGCGTACAGTATGCGGCACGCGGATGGCGCAGTGTAGGGTTTGCTGCATAACTAAACGCGTAGAGTGGAAGCCATCTTCTCTGGGTAGCGCCAAATGAATTCACTGAGGCTCTATGCAAATGTTCCCTGGGCTAACGAGCCTGGCTGGATGATTGGAGTGCCATTGAAATTCTCCTCTCGCACTGCACTCCTTCCTCTCCCAGCTTCCTATCTCTCTGTTGCTCCTTCTCTCTACAATTTTCACACCATCTTTTCATAAACATATCTATCTATCTATCTATCTATCTATCTATCTATCTATCTATCTATCTATCTATCTATCTATCTATCTATC
>JAUCMT010000028.1:1922544-1933941 GCA_032357475.1 Enteromius thamalakanensis
TATCTATCTATCTATCTATCTATCTATCTATCTATCTATCTATCTATCTATCTATCTATCTATCTATCTATTTATCTGTCTGTCTGTCTGTCTGTTTGTCTGTCTAGTTGTCTGTCTGTCTGTCTGTCTATCTATCTGTATCATGTTTTAATGTTTGGCTGAATCTCTCTTTCTTTTCTCTCTCTCTCTCTCTCTCTTTCTCTCTGTGGGCAACGGGACAGTAGTGTCTCTTCTTAAACACACGGTGATGCTTTGCACCTGCTCTCCCTGTAAAACATCCAAACACGGCCGTGAATAAACAAGCCCAGTCCTCCAACCCTCTGCTCAAACCAGCACCACTGCCCCTGTAAACACACATCAATAAGTAAACGCCTCCATTTTCCGCACATTCCCCTAACCCCCCCACCCCCCGACAGAACACACACACACACACACACACACACACAGCAGGTAGGACGCCTCTACAGCCTTTTCCCTTTAGCTTACCTTTAATAGAGACACAGACCAGGATAAATAAATAAGGCACAGATAGGGCATCTTTAATGGGTGGACATGCGGCCATCAGCCCCTCTTTCCCCAGAGGCTGTGGTGACACTGGGACTTAAAAGCACGCACCTCTCTCTCTCTGTCCATCTGTCCGGCCCCACCACAGCTTTCATCACTCTTTCACTGTCTGCATAATTCAGCACCTGCCTCTCTTTCTGTCTTTTACTTTGTCCCTTCCTTCTTTATTTTTGTTGTGCCACTTTCTGAAGGAATATTGTCACTCATTCTCTAACCCTGAGACAGACAGACAGACAGACAGAGAGAAAATGGTGTGGTTGTTTGAGGGAGCAGCTGGAGTGGAGGCACGCTCCACTAAAGAGAGCGCTGATTACTAACGCTCACAGAGCAGCTCTCCATCTTCACCTCTCTCTCCCTCCATGTGTGTGCGGTAGAGATCCTGGGGTCTGAATATGCAGATTGGTAGAAAATGGCTGGAGCTGGCAGACACAGAGGCCTGTGTGTGATCAGCTGAGTCTCACTGCAATTTATTAGTTCATACATTTTCCTTTTTTTATCTATCTATCTATCTATCTATCTATCTATCTATCTATCTATCTATCTATCTATCTATCTATCTATCTATCTATCTATCCATTTTCTTTGTATGTCATTTTATCCAGATTATTATTCATTAATTATTATTAATTTATTATAAAAACAATATTTGCAATAATTGTATATATGTATTGTTTTGCCAGAAAAAATAAACAAACAGATAAATAGTTAAATAAAATAAAAAACTTCCATATGCGGTTAAACAATGTGATATCTCATTTGTCATGAATATGCATGGAAATGAAGATCATTCAAAGAACACATTGATATTGCTATGACAAGCGTCCAAAAAAATTAATTTTAACACAATGTCATGCCAAAAAATCTGTTGTATTACTACAAAACCTTTTTGTTACGAAAACAAAAAACCCTACGAAAAGTGGCAAAAAGGCCAAACAAATCAGTGTTGAACAGCGACAAAAGAAATATGACCAAAGAAATGCACTGTAGGACAGAAACGTCCAGTCGAATCAGTGTGGTGTAATTCCTCTTCGGCGAGTGAGTCCCCGCTGGAGTTCAGTCCCCTCTTCCCTCATCCGTCACATGCTCTTTCAGCACCTCCAAATAAAAACCCATACACTCCATTCACTGCTCAGACTATTGATTCATTTTTCAGACTCACTTTAGAGGACAATTTGTATAAAGCTTTTCCATAATGCATGTGTGTGTGTGTGTGTGTGTGTGTGTTACTGAAACTTATGACGCGTGAGGGGCATGTTAGGACATGACCAACTTCTCTATCACACGCAAATACACATTAGAATGTACTGAAACACTACACACTAGCATACACGCACATGAGATGACCATCAATCGTTCACAGGTTCCTCTAGAACAGGGTGACCTCTAGTTACCATCAGCAGCTGACAGGTCTAACTTTTAAATCGAGCTTAAACTTTTCTATACGATGTAATTGAATGGGGATTCGAGCTGTCAAGCTGTGGGCCGTGCTATAAAAGCATTCCATATGAGCTTCAGAAGACTTTTGTAACTGTGTGTGAGTCACATGGATCACTTTATAGGAAGTTTTATGTCATTTATGACTTTTATTGAATGGGAAAGTAGCAGCATGAACATTCTGCCAAAAAATTCTTTTAAGGTCTACCATCAATCAATGAATCAATCATACCCATGTAGAAGAACACTAGTATGTAAATGAGGACATATTTTTATTGAACAAAATAAGCATGCTTGGGTGAAATTTATTTGTAAGCAAAAAAAAGCTATATATAAATATATTAGGGGTGTGACGAAATACGACTGGTCTTGCGAGAACTTGGCGATATCCTTGCGATAGTGGTACGGTATGATGCGGTGCAATAAACTGTTGCCGCGTTCTATTTATGACGTATTAGCAAGTATTATAAAAAGTATCTAAATAACAATACAGTAACACTGGTGTAATATATTGCTGCTATCCATATACATGTATTAACTTAGAAGCACCTTAACTTCTATAACTTCAAAAATGACCTGAACACGGATCTACTCACTTCCTCCTCTAAATCTGCTCTCTCATTCACTGGTTTTCCTCTGAGCTTTCTCTGCAGAAGTGTTTGGTTCAGGGAAGTCTGTCCAGGTTGGAGTTTATGCCCCTCTCAGCAGGAAATCTGTCAGCCATTCGGAATGTGTTTGTGGCATGCGCATAACTGTGAAAGCACTGGACTGTATATGTGTGTGGCGCCATGGTGGTACGCTAATAAAAAAAAAGATAAATAAAAAATCACACTGCGATGCATCCTCACACCTTCCTCATTCCGACCGTCGTTTCATACTCGTTGCCATGGAGATAAGATAAAACTCACACTGTTTTGGTCTTACAGAAGAGGAGGAGAACGATCTGAACAAAACTGCCTGATGAAAACTCATGCATGCATACACACACTGGTGCGTACATTTCACACTATTTCAGACAAACTGACACCAATAGCAAAAACGAACACTTTAAGCCACTAGTTCAATCAAAAAGTCTTCTTAACCCCAACCTCATGTTGTCCCAAACTCATATTTTCTTTCTTCCAAATGACCACAAAAGTGTATTTTTTTAAGAATCTTCAGGCCACTTATCAAAGTGAATAGTTCAAAGAAAATTCAAAAAACACCACGGAAGTAGTTCATACAACAGTCAAATACAATATCCCAAGTGTTCAGAAGTCTTTTGTGATGAAAATATGAAAATGCTATTATCGTTCACTCACCCTAATATTGTTCCCAACCCATTAGTTATTTGTTCATCTTCGGAACACAAATTATAATATATTTAAGAAACCTGAGATCAAATTTTAAACTGTTATTCACTTAAAGTCTTGACACACACTCTTAAAAATAAAGGTGCTTAAAGGTTTCTTCACAGCGATGCTGTAGAAGAGTCATTTTTGGTTCCACATATAACCATTCGGTCAAATGTTCTTTAAATAACCACCTTTTTAGAATCTGAAGAACCTTCTTTTGTCACAAAGACCCTTTTGTGAAACAGAAAGGTTCTTCAGATGCAAAAGGAACTTTATGAAACCATTTAGACAAAAAAAGGGTTTTCTATGACACATTTATTTTTAAGAGTGCAGAGTATTGTAGTATACGCCATTTTTTTTTCTTCACAAAAAGCTGTCATATGACTTCAGAAGACTTAGCATAGACTTTTACAATGTTTTTGAGCCTTGACAAACCCGCTCCTCACTTCCCTCCATTATAAAGAAACTTGCATGTTTAAATTTTTTTTTTTTTCTTTTATTCACCAGATTAGTCCTTCTCTCCCAGTTTGTGTATACAGTATGTATCCAAGTGCTTCAGTCTTATCAGGTAGTCAAATATTGACACAGGAGAGAGCAGCAGCAAGGCCACTTCCTGTCACTCATAGAGTTTAATAGTGTATGCATGGTAATGTAGCAAAATATCTACTTCTGGAATTCACAGGACAAGACAAGGAGGACAAAAGGGCAACTGAAAGTGAAGAGATTGATTATTAAAGATCAGCAATGTGTCATTTACTGCATTGTAAAGGGAAAGTATATGGAGTGGGATCACACTGCTAGGAAGGAAGTGAGCATGGACCTAATTTTACAGCTAAAAGATATTTTAGCACTAAAAATGGGAGATTTTTTGCCCATTATTTCAGTTTTGCTTGGTTTTCCGTGAAGTGTCAGGCTGATGTAGAACTACAGCCACACACATCCCCGCTTACACTCACAAACTGCACCACTATTTGAGATTTACTGCAAACAAGATGCAGTTTTTCCTTGCCCTTCATATAAATAGTCCTATCAGCATAATGATTCCACATCGCGCATGCTGACGTGCTTATTTCTTTATTTCTTTTCCATTTCAGATCAATAATTTAGCATCCCTCCATCTTTTTTGCATTTCATTAAATTCGCACAGGGAATTGCTTGGATGTTATGAGCCTCATCCCAGCGTCATCAATGGGAAATAGCAAAATGGCTGAACGACCCTTTCAAAAAAGGGGCTGAATTGAAGGGAGACCCCCAGGATCAATCACATGTTACTGTATCTGATGGTTATGTGTAATCAAGCTTTGCTTTTGAGTTTACATATAGAGAAAAACAATCCAGATAAAGAAATAGTTTGCCTAAAAAATGTGTAAGGTGTTTCCTCATCAGAATAGATTTGGAGAAATGTAGCTTTTTTTTTTTCAATGGATCATCTGCAGTCCAAACTGGTAATAAAAACATCTCAATTATTCACAAGTAACCCACACCACTCTAGTTCATCAAAGAACGTCTTGTAAAACAAAAAGTGTGTGTTCTGGCCTAAATACAGTCCATAATCATACTTTCTACCGGGAAAATGTCTATATTCAGACAAAATGGTTTTGGACCATATTTGCTTGTAAGCAGTGTTTAATCTGTGCATATTTCTTGTCTGATTCAGGCGAAAAAAACTTTATCACTAGAGAAGGCAATATTATGGATGTTTTATTATGGAATATAATGGGTGTTTTTATCAGTTGTTTGGAATTTTGTTTTGGTGGCACCCATTCACTGCAAAAAGTTGATCTCTTTCTATAAATCTGGAAAGGAAAAGTGAATTATTAAGACTAGTTTCTGTGGCAGTTGCAGCTCAAAATGACATGTTGAACATTCAATTATAACACAAAAAAGAATTTCAGCAATGAATTCACATCTAAGGTCAGGGTTTAGTTTAAGGTTAGTCTATAATAATAAAAATTGGCTTTATTTAGGGAAAATAGAAGTTGATGAGGCAAACTGAGATGGGGGTGAGGAAAATCTCTGTGTTGGCTTGGTGTAATTTTTTCTTTCTTTTTTTTAACTCCCAGCTAAAACAAGAGTAGACTAATGACAGGCAGTGTAATTGAACCTGTAAATCCTGCACTAACTCCTCACCGCTCTCTCTGATCCTCTTACACATCTTGCCATCTTAAACATGAGTCACACAGCAGAAATCAGCTTAATGCTTCACACACACACACTCTCCGGCCCTCCTACGCATACAAGTGAACCCTGCCGCTATTACACCATTAATAAAAAAGTACCATCGTATTACCAGTTTCTCCTTCTTTGAGACATTTGCCATGGTAACACATTGGTACTCTTAACTAAAAGCTCTCCAATGAAGCTCTAGTTCCTCATTTGAACCTGCTGGGGTTTGTGTCAGGTTCAGGTTTCCTAGAATTTTTACTGTTAAAATGTTCATTGGTAAGGTCCCATGCTCACCATGGCTACATTAATTTGATCAAAAATAATATAAATATTATAAATATAAATATTTTTACTATTTAAAATAACTGTTTTCTCTTTTTAAAAAAATATTTTAAAATGTAATTTATTCCTGTGATGGTGAAGTTTAATTTTTAGCATCATTAATCCAATCTTCAGTGTCATGATCCTCCAGAAATCATTCTAATATGTTGATTTGCTACTCACTAAACATTTATTATTATTATTACTAGTAGTAGTAGTAGAAGAATGTATTAAACTTGGATAATTAAAATTGAATAAATATAAAAAATAATAATAATTAATTAATTATGTAAATAATAAATACAATTATTATTATTAATTTAATTAATAGAATAAATGTAAAGCTTACTGACTAAAATCAATGACATTGGGATTTACATTTTTTTTTAAAATACATTTTGGTGTATAATGCTGATATATATATAAATTTGATCCTTTATTTAATAATTTTGAGCTTGACAACAGGCAACATTCATTTACATTATACTGCAAAGAGAAGCCTTTTAAGCTGCCTGCCTTTATTCTACAACATAGTTCAAGTCTATTACATTTCTCAGGATAAACCAGAGAGTTAGCTTCGCTCATGTTGAAGCAGATGATTAGAATTTTTTTAGCTCAATTGATGTGCAAGGTAATCTTTAAGCAAAGAGTGTCGGAGTCAGTTTGCTAGAGCTGGAAGTGTGACCTTCTGTTAATCCATTAAAGCGACTGGTTAATCAATTAAGTTGGAAGTTACGGTCAGCCACAACAATGCTACACAACAGATAGAGGAGAAAACAACAAAAGCGCTGGCCTGGAATCACACAGACGTACGCGTCACCAAGGTGTACATCCCTACGGATGTTTTCCCACAATCCCCCTTATCGTGTGGATGACCACACAGACGTCCGCATCTGTGACAAGAGAGAGGGGAATCCGAGCATGTAATCAATCGATATTTGCTGGAAACCTCTGAACCCCTTATACTGATACACACTGACACAGCGGCTAAAGCGGATCAATGAGTGCTCCAGTGTGAAGGGCAGGAAGATGCACTCCTCCATTGAGAAAGATGAACTGAGCAAAGAGAGAAAGAGAGAGACTCTAGTCACTGATTCCTTCTGACTTGGCCGGTGTAAGCAGCACCTATTGATTTTCCAATCAACTACAAGGCCAGAGTTCACACAAACGTTCACACACACATACACCTCGCCACTTGAGTTAGGAAGTCCGCTACTCAAGAAAACTGCTACCTTGTTTGAACGCACAGTGCTCTTGGTCGAATCATTTTGCTGCCTTTGCAGGCAATTTGATAAAGTGGAAAAGCATTTTGTCCGCTATCAGACTGGGTTTAAAAAAATTTTAAATTATATATATATATACTGTATATATATACATATACACAAATTAGGGACGTCTCAGCACCATAGTTAAGTCTTAAGCCCCCTGAATTAATTAAAAAAAAATTTTTTTGTCTTATTATTATTATTTTATTATTGTTAATCAAACCTAAAACAAAAACTATTCAAATTATGTTCTGTATTTGAAATAAAGCAGAAATTAAATGTAAATATTAGGTGAAAAACATACAGAATACTTAAATGACAATTAGAAATGTTGCCCTGGTAACTAAATAAGATAAATAAAGTTTAGGTAACTAACTGAAAAAATAAATAAATAAAATAATAATAATAATATATATATAAATATATTTATATTTATTTTATTTTTTTTTAAATATCAACTTATTTTATTTATTTAACACACACACAGGTGTATAAAAATATATATATGCTGGTAAAAAAAAATTGCTAAAATGTTAACCTTTATATATATATAAATATGCAGTTATTTCGACCTGAAGAAGAGGGTTTGGCTTTAGATCAATGATGCATCCGATCAATCAGCTCCAAAAAGAAATACAAATATCTGTGCTAATTGAAAAAGAAAAAAGAAAAAAAAAAAAGGTAACAAAAAGAAATTGTACAAATATATACACATATATATATTTGTACAATTTCTTTTAATATATATATATATATACGCACACACAAAACACATACAAATGCATTATAAGCACAAATATTAACAATCAAGCATAAGAGAACATAAAACCTAGAATTAAAAGTATCTTGCTCATAAGTTATGATATCACAATTTTTTCATGCGAATTTTGCTTATCAGTAACTATGAACCAACATTTGGTCCCAATGTACTTAAATGTTGTGAGTCATCTCCACTTAAGTAGAATTCGGAAATATGTATAGTCATTCTCAGACAAACTTTCCTGGACATTACCCCCATGAAAATCTTTGTATAATGTTGTATGCGTACCATGTTAGAAAATATTGAGAATAAATGAGAATTATCCATTCTGACAGTACAGAGCATTATGTGTCATGATTCAGCTCCATTTTGTTGAATTGCCCCATTTTTCGGTTTCTGCTTCATCCAAACAAAATGGGAGATATTGAGAAAGGTCAAAATTTATTAGGGTTCTTTAAAACCATATTGAGAACATTAGGGTCAAAATAAAATACAAAAACAAGAGCTTTCATTTTAACACCTCAGATGAATGTTCAACAATGTAAATTTACATTGTAACATCTAAAATCGTTTTCGAAGATTGGGCCTACTTCATTATGCAGTCCGAAAGAGGATCACCAATCTTTCAGCCATTAAATTATGCAGTACACAAATGCATATATATATATATATAGGCCTATATACTTATAATCTTATGGAATTTACACTTTTTTGCATTTTTTGGAGCATAATTTTGGAAGAAAATATCCAGAATGCTCGCCCATGCCTAACATTGGACTCCGAAACAACACCCGTCATATTCCACACCTTGAAACCCAAATGAGCTTCCCACCCTTTGAACGACAGAACCAATAAATTGCAAACTGCAGTTGCAACAAATCTCCCTTTACAGATTTAGGATCTTAAAATGTATAAAAAAACATTACATATTTCAAATCTGCAAATGTCTTACCTGGGACGATGGAGACAGTGTCCTTCTCCCAGGACACCACACTGACGTACTCCTGCACAGCAGAGGGGATTAGGCACTTGAAGACGGCCACGTTGCCCCGCATGGACCTTTGGTCCGCCACGCGAACTGTGTAAGGTTCCCTGAACACTGTTCATGATGAAGTGGAAGAAAAACAGGTTGGAATTTATTTCTTAATTATTAAATAATAAAATTTAGTTTAAAATGGTCATATTTACAGAGTTAATCCTTAAATATTTTTATCTTATTATATAATAATATATATTATTTATTTATTTTTTTAATTCATATACAACAACACCAATCATATTAATGGCAGACTCAGAAGTAATACATTTAAAATAATCTTAATAATAATAATAATAATAATAATAAAACTTTAGTCAGTTGTATATGATGATTAAATTACATTTAATTAAATAAAATTATTTAATTTTTATATACCATTAATATTAATAGCTGTATAAAATCTTTTAATTTAATATTTAAATGCATCATATTTTTGCAGAAGAGTGAAGATAAGAAAACTGATATGGGTCAAATGCATTCATTTTAACAAAAAATATAAGTGACTGTGAGAGGGCGACTGGATCTTTTTAAATTTTCATCTTTTTTGTGTGTGTCAAGAGGTGTTCAAAAGTTCAAGAAGTGGCCTTTTTCTAAATAACCCTGGCAATGCATACAGACGGCGGCGAGTGGACGACACTGCACAGCCTCTGGAGCTGTCAGAAACATTTGCCCCCGCTAAAGGGACCCTTTCTGCACCTGACAACCGGAACCCGGACGAAAAAATCAATAGACAAGAAGAACACACAAAGCGAGCAGGGTACGAAGATGTTATTTACGGGCAAGGAGATCCTCCTACGGTGAAGGGTAACAGGGGAGCGCGAGCAGATTAAAGGAGGCGCTGAATTTAATTTTAATTTCAGGGACTCAATTTGCTTTGTGTCTTTCATCAACATCTATTTACTTACGGATTTTAATTTCTCCCTCGTATCTTTGGGGAAGTAACGCAAGACGCAGAGCAAGGGCATCTCATTCACGAACATGACGGCGCAAATTTGATCACACAGTCGGGGGATGTTTTCAGAGAACTCTGTGGGTATTGCAATTGGATTCGCGGCCAATTCAACTACGGAGCTTTTTCAGCCCATCAAAAAAGAGACCGATGATAAGAATTCATGAAATGTAGCAATCACCCACAACCGCGCTCTGAGGCCACCCCCTCCTGTCTCGCTTTCACTCGCTACTTCTATTTCTATATATAATTAACGCCTGGCTTGCGGGTGAATTTCCTTGGTCATTAATAACGGTTTCTGCCAGGTGCCAGTGTCACCCACAGCGAGGCGAATCAGTCTCCTTGTCTGATAGTTAAGTCATGAATCGCTGAGCCCAGTCATTATGTTTCTTTTCTTTCCGGTCTATGGAAATATGTAAATGAAAGATGCTTGAGTAAGTTAAAACAGGCTGTGTATATTTGCCCACTGTTAACTAACCAGCTTCTTACCAATGCAGATGAGTTTTGAATCGATAGAACAGATCAATAGAACTCCCTATTACACTCAGGACTCCATAGTCTACAAATAATCATTTATTCAGTCATTGATTGACTGAGAGTCTCAGGCTTTATTGAATTTCTAAAGATAAACTAACTCGAAGCGGCCCTCTATTAGCTAGTTTTATTTTCACCTCAACTCGGATTGCACTACACCTGGCTGTGGAATGTTGTTTTACAGCGGTCGAAGGAGCGTAAACAAGCCAAAACATCTCTAAGGCTTCAATAATGCATGCGTAAAATTCACAGACGAATTTGCCGACAACAATAGCAGATAGCATTTTTTATGGGCAAATGACTCTCCGTCTTCATGTGCGGCATCATTAGAATGTTACTGATGCCTGACTATACTCATCGGTTGCTTGGATACCGTCTGACACACGGGCTGGTGCTCTCTTTCTCCTTTTGCGCACACCAGGAGGACCGAGTCCTGTCTCACTATCATTTAAATAATTAACTCGAAAGAAACCAAATACCGTATTTACTTATTCATGACGCAAGATGTATAAAAAAAGGGGAAAAGATCCAAATTGAATAAGAATGAGGTGGTGAAAGGTGCTCATTAATGTAATGGTGGAGAAAAAAAAAATGAACATGACCTATCAGGAGCCAGGAAGCCAAAGAAACAAAGGGTTGGAAGAAAGGAAGAGTGAGCCTGTGTCACAGTGCACCTGCCACACTCGCTGCAAAAGGTCTGTGTTTAACCCTGGAGCTGACTTTAGACAAACTCAATACAGGATGTAGGACACTCTCCATTAAATATGCTACTGTGTGTTTAGGATTATAGAGGTGATACAGTTAATATAGCTATATTAACAAAGAAAGAAAGAAAGAAAGAATGAAGGAGGGATAAACAGCAGACAGACAAACATTTAGATTGATTGGACAGATGGAGGGAGGCCAGACAGACAGACGGACGGACAGACAGACAGACGGACGGACGGACGGACGGACAGACAGACAGACAGACAGACAGACAGATAGACAGATAGATAGATAGATAGATAGATAGATAGATAGATAGATAG
>JAUCMT010000028.1:1935303-1945806 GCA_032357475.1 Enteromius thamalakanensis
AGATAGATAGATAGATAGATAGATAGATAGATAGATAGATAGATAGATAGATAGATAGATAGATAGATAGAGTATACAGGATAATGGGGACATGCTAAGAGTCGAGACACTGTAAAAGGCTAAATGAAAAATGAACAGTGAGTGGAAGGAGGAACACACACACTCATATGAAGCCCTCATAGAGAGATTTTCATAAATGTAGAGCTATCCACACAGGTGCCCGTGCTATTATTGGCACAGGATCAGCATGCAGGAGAGTGGGTGAGAAAAGAGGAGGAGGGAGAGAAAGAGAGAGACATGCATTGGGGGGGGGGGGATGGTGTCATACAGTGAGCTGTCAGCTGTCATCATTCTCCAGTGCCACCTGAGACATTCAGCGCCACACCCTGCCCCTCCCCTCACTGTACCCATGGTAACCCCTTAGTGCCAGGATCTGATTGGCTGGTGAGGGAGCCCCAGTGTTGGGTTCCTCAGGGCTCTGTGTGGGTTGCTAGGTCCACTACCAGTTTTGCTGCATCTCAGCACTTAATTGATTAATTAGTGTAATTATTTGAGGCGAAAGTCACCCCCGTCTTGTCGCCGGTTGGTAGGTAATTCATTCCGTCCTCTGAGACTTTAATGTTAATGCGGGTAAGGTGGAAAAAGTAACTTGGGCTGAACTTGCCTGGTTACATTTGAAGAATTGTTCAAGCTGACGTTATTTATAAAGGTGCAATATTGGCGTTGCTCGATGGGGTTATTTCTGGGAAATTCAGAGTAGGTGAACATGTACGCGCGTGTGTGTGTGTGAGATGGGAACTCTAGCTTAGAGGACAGATGGAGACTGGGAGACAGGAGGGACACTGGCACTGCACAGGCTGGCATCAGAGTGAGTGTAGGGAGGTGTATGGATATCCCTCGCTGTTGCCGGGCGGCCAGCCCCACTCACGAGCGGTGACCTTGGCACCGACTGGGAGGGTCAGTCAGCCAACTGTCTGTAGCGCCGTGTGCCCGTCTGTGCGCTGCTTTTTAAAGCAGCCAGGTCAACAGGCCGGCCACTGGGACATCCAGGCACTTACATTCTTATTTAGGTTAGCAATATGGCGGCCGCTACTTCTGCTGTTACTGCAGATGTTAAGTTAAGAACTCATGTTCCACCTGTAATGTCACGCACCACCTCTGCCACAGCACTTGCCTTGACTATGCTCTTTACTGAAACCAATATGGTCTGTAAAAAGATGCTGACAAAAACTAAAGCCAGTGCAGTCTTTCAGGGTAGAAGTGTGCAGGATCACACTTTATTTTAAGGTGCAGTTCTCACTATATTAACAAACCATTTACTGTGACTTTTGCTTCAATAAACTACTAATCTTCTGCTTATTAATAGTTAGTATGGTAATCAATAGGTATTTGGTAGGATTAGGGATGTAGAATATGGTCATGCAGAATATGTGCTTTATAAGTACTTAGAAACCAGCCAATATGTTATTGATAATAAGTAACTAGTTCATAGTAAGAATTGCCCCCTATACAATAGATAGATATAGTAATAAATGACAATATTTTAAAACTTAATTTCAGTGTAAAAATAACTATATGTTAAGACTGTAAAAGTTTGAAAAATGTAGAAGACGTCATTTTTTTTGTGTTGATTCAAAAGAAAAGAAAAATTATGACAGTACATTTATTAATATAAAATTCATCTGTTTTATATTTGAAATAGATTAGTGTAATTTTATTAATTTTATAACACTTTATTTTACTGTTACACCAATTAGCATGCATATTACTAAAATATTTGCCATTTATTAGTGCTAATTAAACACATAACAATCCCTTATTCTACATGACCTTATTCTATATCCCTAACTTATGTATTTATATTATATATATTTATATATGAAAACTTCTCACATGTAACTAACTAATAAAACTGACTTAATTAAAAGGTAGTTTAGTTACTAGGTAGGGTTAAGGAAAGTAAAATATGGTCTTACCGAATAAGGCAGTGTGCTTTATAAATACTAACATACAGTCATTATGCTATTAATATACATATTAATGAGCAACTACTTAATACTAAGAATCAGTCATGACTTGTTCCTTGTAAAACCTGACCATGAAAAAAACTTTTACTCACTGCCCTACACCACCATATAACATATAAATACATAAAATACGTAGATGGAGAGATGGATGGATGCAGTCATGTCTCACCTGCTTTGACACGGATGCTAGGGCTGCGGATCTTGCCGGCCTGGTTCTCGGCAGTGCAGAAGTAGTCATTATCATGAATGAAGCTGTTGAAGGCAGAGGGGGAGAAGGGGTAGAGCTGTAGCGTGCCGTTGGCGTGAACGTGGCGGATGTGTGGCACGTCGTAGATGTCGTCGCCAGTGGCCAGGTACCAGCGGAGGACGGCATGGGGGGCGCCACCCGCAGGACAGGGCAGGGACACCCCCACTGAGCTGGAGAAGGTCACTCTCTGCAGGGAAGCATTCACAAAGTACAGCCGCGTCGAGACCACATCCTCGCTGTGCACTGGAAGAGAGAAAGCATTGTCAGTCACAAAGAGACAAAAGATCTTATTCTTTACATCAGCACCTGAACAGGTAAAGGGGCCAGTGCATACTTGTAGCTTTGGGTTAGTGCACTTTGAAATCATAAAAGTAGCACTGCGTGTCATTCTGGCAAACAGCCACCTCACATTCATGCCATGCTTTGATTGGATTATCCCAGAGACGTTCCCACTGGGTCAGCACAACGCAATTCAAATTTAGAAATCAATCAGTGGATTGAGAAGATGATGTAACTAAAAATTGTGCTTTATCTTATTATTTGTCTGAGGTTTACCAAGTGCACAATCTATGTGGGGAAGGTGAGGTCAACTTGTCACTACTGTAGCAACTGTTCCCTAAAGCTGCAGTTATTTCGACACACATCTGTTGTTTGGAACAAGTTGGTTAGGCATGTTAACTTCACAAATGATGCTTAACTATAGGATATCATAACTGTTCCTCAGATTTGTTAATTTGTTGCACATACATTGTTTGGAATAAACTGGGTCAACATATTTGTTTGCTGACATCACAACAATTCTTATTTCATGAGTTTGGGCTTGTCGGCTTGCGAAGCGAAGCAGGTTTGGCGTTCAGCTAAAGGAGGAGAAACTAAGGGTTAGAAGTGCTACAAAGCCCTAGGGTGAATAGCCCTAAGGGCTCGGGAGAGGGAAGAGGCGGGCAGCCAATTCCTAACCCTGAGAGCCCCCCACCCCCAAGAGAAGGGAGGAGAAGGGGAGGAGGAGGGATAAAAAGATCGAGATGAGGAAGGGAAGCGGACCTGGCTATTTTAGGGTGAGTTTAGAGATCTGATAGGAAGATAGGATAACTGGGAAATGGGAAGTCGGAGATCATAAATAGGGAAGAGCCTTTGCCCCATCCTCCCGAAATGAGTTTAACAAAACTATGTTTACGAATGTATGATGCATCACTGGCAAACTAAAGTACTTTAGCTAGTCAACAGTTTGGAAGTTATAATCATTCAAAACAAGTTGGTCTGACATGTTTGATGTTGTCGTCATGACTGACCTCACGAATGATGATTAACTACATAGTATGATGCATCGTTGGAGAAATTAACTGTTTCCAAAAGCTACAATTACTTTGTCGTCCATTGGCTGTTTGGTTTGTTCAACATATGTGAACTTTATCACACATCTGTTGTTTGAACAACATTTGTCACAATTTGCATCACACAGGTGGTAAAAAATAATGCATGCTAATTAATCGGCTCAAGAATAAAATAATAATAATAGCTAATCGTTTCAAAGGCTGCGCCCTCTACAGGTTGGATTTGTTGGCTGTATATTTTAGCCAACTATGATTGAATGCATCAGCACATTTAAACAATCAGTTCAAAATGATCTGTAAGGTGTAGAATTAAGATTCTGTCCTCTAACAAAAATAAAAAAAAATAGGTTTGTGCAAGTATCTAATTATGACCTATATTTATGTTTTAAAGGTAATCGCCCTCTAGCGGGCAAAAAAAGTAATCGTATTGCAAATGTTTTCATGAAATGACGTATGTTTGTCATTAACAATTAAAATGTGTTTTGTTTAAATGCAGTGTGTAGAGTTTTTACACTAATCTCAAAGTGATTAAAACATATTTTACTAGGTTTAATTTGTATCACACTAACACTAAACCTACCCCTTACAAAAATTGGGCAAAATCATGATTTATAGGGTTTTATGAGCACATGTGTCCTCGCGGTTCGAAACCACGATCACATGATCACATCTTGTCTTATAATGCATTGCTCAACAAACAAAACTACACCAACCCTTAATCACATGGCCAATAAAAAACATTGATATGCAAATTTTATTTTGCCAATAACAGTGCAATTTTAGTATACGCTCTGAGGGGTCGTATTTCACCGCTATTGTACAAACAATCTATATGGCGTATTATTTGGAGGACAGCTTGACACATCATAAACATGCATGTGAAGGACACCACGGCTATAACGATACAGGCACAGAGAAACAATATCGTAAAAATCGCATTCATGTTTTTTTTTCAGCTAGTTGAGAATCTATGATCATGTGCTGATCATGTCAGATGAGCATGCACTTCGGATAAACAGGCAACAGCATATAGATATCTGTATAGTAATTGTTCTTACAATTTCAAACGCTAAAGGTCTTAGATCATATAATGTTTGCTAACTCACAAGTTTTGTTGTTGTTGTGTTTTGTTTTTTGTTTTTTTTGTAAAATGACCAATCAGTACAATCTATTTAATGCGGATAACTTCTAACCCTTACAATCTCATTTTCATTCATGATAAAAATTAAATATGGTGCTGCCATGACTAATTTCTATAGAATGCTAAAATGACTCCTTGTAAAACCAAAAACGGAAAATGCTGCAATTTACATAAAACCAAACACGGAAGGAAATAAACAAAACCAGATGCAGGATTCAGCAATGCTTCAAAACAAAGAGCAACTTTGTCCACAGCAAGAATGGATCTTTACTCCCCATTCACATCTTTCATATGCACGTTCTTGGCAGATGCTTTCTTACCAAAGCGACTTATCTAACCTTAACCCAAATGACAGCTATAACAGCACAGTTGTAGGGCAGGCATTAAAGAATATCACTAATCTAATATGTGTGCGGTGCAAGCCGTGCTGAATGCTGCCATCTGATAGGAGAATAAATAGGTCATAGAACCCCCGCTATGTATCTACAAACCTCTCTGACAGCTAATGTGGATCAGACAATCATTTGCTCTTGGTGTATTACCAAATCAGGACTACTGTGAGAAAAGAGAAAAAAAGAATGTGGCGGTTTGCGTAAATTAACACGCGTGCTAATTTAGCAGCATAGCTAATGATGTCCTTTAAAGGCAGCGTTTTAGCGATTTACCATTCTGGCATCTTTATTATCTGCTGGCTCTATTACGGATTACATGGTTCGGGTGGGATGGCTCTGTATCTTTTTGTATTCAGAGAATTGCTTAGCTCAGCTCAGGCTCCGAGCCAAGGGAGACACAACCCAAAGCAAGAGAATTTTCTTTTAAGGCAATTACATTTAATTAATGCCCCCCACCAGGTTTATGTCAACAATGCCTGGATTAACCCCCATTCTTGTGATTGTGAAAGAATACTGGTAACATGCTACCAT
Organism: Enteromius thamalakanensis; assembly: GCA_032357475.1. Taxonomy (NCBI): domain Eukaryota; kingdom Metazoa; phylum Chordata; class Actinopteri; order Cypriniformes; family Cyprinidae; genus Enteromius; species Enteromius thamalakanensis. Next base: position 1,940,973 of record JAUCMT010000028.1, read on the forward strand.
GGCATTAATGTCAATGGGGTACCTATAAGCTTACACATGCTGAATAGACAGCATAGCAATATATAAAATAAATATAAAATTGGAATTCATACCCAATAACATTAAATATTAAAAGAACAGTTCACCTATTGCAGCTTGTTTTAATGCAATGAAAGTCCCCATTCACTTTCATTGCATGGAAAAGAACAACTTGAACATTCTTTAAAATATGCATTGTGTGTGTGTTCTAAGTTAAATGAATTTTGAAAGACACAAGAATATATTCTTTTCCTTTAATGATTGTATTTATGTTATTCTTACGCTTTGACGGTTTTGGCTACTCTATTTAAAGGGCTTAGTAAGGACAATAACAATATTTAGTCTGATGAGGAAAAAAATCATGCAAAATATAAATACATGCAAACCATAGAATGAAAAACATGAAAAAAGTGATGCTAGAGAATTGAAAGGCTGAGATTAGAGCTAAAGCTTTTACTGGGTAAGGTGGGGGGTTGAATTCTTTCTCTCTTCATCCATCACTCTCTCTCCCTCTCTTTTTATATTCCCATAGAACACGAAGGGATGTGTTATGTGATTGGAATTTGTACGCCAGACGCAGAGAGTTAAATCCATATAATCTCCTTTCACATTTAACACACACAGAGCCTTCCTGGCCTGATAATCGCAGCACGGTGGAGGGCCTCTATCACTTCCACTCTCACTCTGCCCTGTGGGGAGGGCAGATTATGGAGGTGGGTGTGAGCCAGGGGGCAAGTGTCCAGACATGACCAGGTTTAGAGTGGGGGGGCTGAAGTGAATGGAAGTGCCATCAGGAGTCACAGGTTGCATAAGAATCAAATAAAAGTTTTCCATTGTAAATGCTTTGCATGAAAGGCTGAATTACATTAGAACAATGTCTAGACTAGCAGTTCTTAACCTTTGTCATTCTAAAGTCCCCTACAGTCAAGGGTATTATTTAAAAGACTGCCTACATTGCTGTGATGTTTCAATTTCTGCTGAAACAGTTTTATTCGTTTGGGCTGTTAATACATTTAAATTCTTTAAATGATGTCATTGTGTAATAATGTTAAAATTGTATTATTTAATCAACCAACCAATCAATCAATCACTTAATCAATCAGTCAAATAAATAAATAAATAAATAATGGCAAGAATTTCCATTTCAATTCTTAATAAAAATAAAAAAAACATTCAGTAATTTTACAATGCTTTAGCCAATGTAAAAGTTTACTGAGGCCCCCTACTGGGCCATAACACCCCCTTTACCCCAAGTTAGGAAACTTTGGACTAGACTGCGCTTTGCTGTGCTTGCAAGGTTGGCAATGTAGTGACACGGTTGCACTGACAAATCTAGGATTTGAAGGAAATGTTTGACCCACGCTTTTGTGTGAAGAACCTCTGGGATCCAGCATTAGAGTTAAACAGCAAAGATTCCTGACACGCTCAAAATGGAGCAGTCCCTGGCTGCCGTCAGCCTTAAGTGCTATTTGGGACGAGAGGAGAGTGCACTCTATCCTGGTTTCTGAGCTGTATCAAATATAATTCTGAGAGCCCTTTTCAGGACCACGGACAGTGACTGAATGGTCCCTAAACACATTTCAGCACTATAGACAGCACCGATCTCCTCCTCTCCACGGATATACAACTTAAAACTAAGCATAAACAAACATCTGTTAATCTGCAATAGCTTATTTTAAGGATATATATATATACAAAATCTCTCTCATATTATAGGACAAACAACAGCAATGCCGCCCCACTCGTGGCAAAAGCAAATATAGACAATAGCAGAAAGCTTGCATGACAACACATCAGTTCACAGTAGATCTGAACAAAACACAGCAACACTGGGAAATATGGTCATGGTCTTATTGAAATGGGATGAAAAACAGGTCAACTGGTTAGTCCCCCTGCCCCCCCACCCCTTTTTGCCTTTGCAGATTATAGCCTAAAGTATAAACCCCCATAATAAAGATTGCAATATCTATAATCTCTCAGTGGGGTTCTGGGTAAGGGGTTGTGGCTCCAAAAGGGACAGCCTGGGGATATCGTCCCCACTGTCTGGGTGTTGGTGGCGGGGGGAGTCTGAGTTAAGGAGGGGGGAGAGGAAAGGCTTGAGAGCAGGACAGTTGCAGTTTGTCCTCCACACCAACAGGTGTCACTATTGGGATGTTGATAGGAATGTGCTCCCATTCTCAGTTTTGGGATACCACGGGACCTCTAGTCATAGGATTCTAAACATGTTTGAGGCGATTACCTGGGCTATATGGTGTGTGATTGATTAAGGTTTTGTGAGTTTTGTGTGAGTGCAAAAGAAGTTTGGTCATATTACTTGTGAAAAATTCCCCTTGGAAATTTTGCCTCAATTTTGCATGTGTGACTTTAAACCTCCATAAAATGATGTCATTATAATGCTGACTGGCACAAAAAAATATTCAGAAACGCTACAAAATGCAATAAAAAATTATATTTTACCATCCTTGCTAAAGGTGATGACTGAAAAATAGTTTTAGCAAAAGCGTGCAAGCTATGTGCATACAACAAAAAATACATCAGCAGCAGTATCCACACAAACCATGCAAAAAAGAGGTTGACCTCTAAGTCCAAGGACTTCATTATGTCCATGGACAGTTGTTGAGACATTTAGGGTAAATGTTCAGTAATTTAGGGGAAGAGTAAAACGAAAGGCCAATAGCCCCATTTCTTCTCCCTTTGTTCTGAGATGACTTCCGTGTGAGGGCTAACGAAGCCCTGCAGCTCCTTGCCATTCTCGTTGCCATATGCCAAACGAGGCAAAGGGCTGGGAATGCAGAAATGCTCCATTAATGATGCCCGTTTTCCCTATCTATCTGTCTAACTCTCAAGATGGACGCATTATTCTCCACCCATTTCCTCAAACCGAAAAAATTCCTGCTCAAAAATGTCTTTGCTCATCATTTCTCCTTGTTTTTTCCTTCCTTGTCGCCATCCCTCCCTGTTAATCGCCTTCTGTTTCCCTCTTTCCCATCTCTCTCTTCATGTGGTCCTTCTTCTTGCACATTTGCACAACATATACATACATATATTTTTTTGTTCGCTCGCTATGAAAATGGCATTTGAATATGTATTGCGGACAGCCCAGGCTATTGCCAATGGTGAGCCGCTATGCATAATGCAGCTCTCTCAGTCGCTCATCTGCATTTGCTTAGACACACACTCTCTCTCGCATGCACACGCGTAGATCTTCACACCCTGTCCCCAAAGAAATCTACACACAATCTCTCTTTCGATCACTGTGTCTCACCTACATAACCATGTCTAAATGCAGACGCATATTTTTGGGGTGCGTAACTGTTCGACAACAATGCAATTCAACCATCCATTTGCCTTCGAGCATCCCAATTAATTTATTCACAGATTGTTCAAGGGCCATTTCCGCTGTCAAACCTGTCTGTATCGCGCTACAACGCCGCATATTTTTTTAACAGCTTCTAGTGTCATAATGTTTTCTTTAACCTTTTAAAATGACTCATGAGATTAAGAGAGAGTGGCTGACTTTCTTCCTCCTTTGTTTTTTATACCTTTCCTCAGACAAGCCACTTATCAAACCGATAATCATTTATGCAAGGCGCAGTCAAGGAAAAATCAATACTACAGGTGCTGAGTAACTTCCAGCTGAATCTAAAGTCAGCCCTACACTGCACCCAGTTATAAATGGGTTTACGATAGCAAGCATGAGGTGTGTGTGTGTGTGTGTGTGCATTGGACATTTCTTCATAGCTAGGCTGAGGAGGACACATGTACACTTGTGTTTAGATTACATTTGTTCTGGTATATTAGAGTAAATCTCGCCTGCCACTGTTGTCCCTGTGATTGTTCAGTGCTTTGCGTGAGTGAGCTCGAGTGGATTGGAAACCAGTCATATGTAACCTCCCACATTTGTATGGCAATCTCTTTGAGAAGAGAGCGAGAGAAAAGTGGGAGAGTAGAAGAGGTGTATATCTATAGGTTTGGTTATATAATTAGCGTTTCGCATACATTTAATGAATCAAATATATGATTGGGGGAGGATGATAAACGCAGTTTGAGATGCATTAGGGGTTGGATTTTGAAATGGGTAAGGGTTTACAACTCCCTTATTTTCACGTTACTGCAGCGTCAGGGGAAAAAAAAGAAATCAGCATTTGCAGATGTAGCTCAGACTTCAGAGGATGAATTTGGAGGTTGAGAGTGTCGGTGCTCTCAATAACATGTGAATTCTACCAAATCTCCTGTGTTTCGGGTAGTTTATAAACTGTAGTTAAAACACTTTATAAAAACTGCCCTGGTTCTGGACACTTTTTTGCACAAAAAAAAAAGTGAAACACACAAAGTGAAATGCAAGTATATCATAATCTGCAACAGGAACTGCAGGAATCCTGTTATTAGACAGGAGTTGATCGGAAGCTACAATGAGAAATATGAAACCATAGAGAAATTTACAAGAAATTCTTGAAGAACGTAACTATCAAAGATAAGCTCATCTACGCATGCTTTCATGATGTTCAGTGTGGAAAATGGGGAGTGCTGTTACGCAAGGCGATTGAGGTTACCCAAATGTGACCCTCGACCACAAAACCATCATAACAACCGTCATAAGTAGAACAGATACAAATGTAGCAACAGCCAAAATCAGAATTGAGAGTTAAAACTGTCCATTTTAATTTTTTATCAAAAATCATATGGAAAGATTATGTTCCATGGCGATATTTAGTAAACTGCCAACTGTATATATATAAAAACGTCATTTTTTATTAGTGATATGCATTGCTAATAACTTCTTTCTGGCAACTTTAAATGTGATTTTCTAAAATTT
>JAUCMT010000028.1:1987249-2000285 GCA_032357475.1 Enteromius thamalakanensis
GCGTTCCCATAGCGTCTTCGGACGCAGTGTTCGTTCCCTCAAAGAACCTTGGTTATATTCATAACCTCTTCGTTTTTAGCCACCATCTTGGATAACCTAATTTTCGTTTCAACTATATCTGGAGACACATGTCTCTACAGCTACCTTATGTGTGATAATGTTAACACAACGTAATACAAAAAAACTTTATCTTGTTTTTTTTTTTTTAAGAGCTTCAGTCTTATCAGCATGTCACCTATTCTAGAGGCACTGCATGCTAATGGACAATATCAGACTCAATGAATTCAAAAGGAGCACAAGTGTTCAGAATGAGCTGATAGCAACAACAAAGTTGTTATTCTGTGTAGCATTTGTACCAATCAGGTGCAAACTATTTGTTACATTTAACAAAAAATACCACTTGACCCAACCCAGGGATTAACTCAAACTGCAACTATGAGGGTCTGTGTTGGACCCTATTTATATACATTAGCCTTAATGCTACATCTGTTTAACCCGTTCAATCTCACCTTAAGATACAGTCTTGGGTCACTTCTATCATGTGATGTAACAGGGTATTCTGTCACATCAGCTTGACTCCTCCTACCAACGGCAAGCAGCCCCTTCAGAAATGCATAGAAACTATCTACATGTGTGTTTCAATATCCATCAGAGTAAAGAATGCTCACACATAAAAATAATATCCCGATCAAGTGAATTTTATTAGCGGCACTGATTATAAGGAGAGTTATTGGTAGGGATAGAGTTTGGATTCATTTTTTTTTCTTCTTCTTCTTCACAGATCTACTTAAATAAATCACTGTTTTTTTGCCTTTATTGTGATGCATTATGGGGATTTGCAAACCCATCTCAAATGTTCATTGAATTGAGTCTATGAATTGTAATTCTAAAAATGTTATCATTTTACAGTCTGTATCTAAATCAATTTTCAGATCTTGGTTGTTCAATGAAAGGCCAATAAAATACTGTATAACAATTTATAAACATTATTTTAAATGTCCACAATGTTATAAAACTGATTCAAGATTAACTAAATTCATAGACACTGATTTAATGTTCTGTCACTGGAATTATAACTGGTTCAATGTTTTCAGTCAGCATTGTACTGGAACAGAGTTTGAATTTTGCAGTATATTAAGAATTAGTTATTTTTCATGACTTTTGCATCCTGTGCTTTGCCATGTACCGTTTACAAAATGCTGTATGTATAAAGCATATGTATATTATTTATTTATGTATTTCCCATTTTCTTTGGCAATCATAACCTTCTTAAGGTTGGGAAATTTATTCACCCTGCACCTTTTAAACTGCAAGTGAGTAGAAGCCAGTTTGTTAACTCACAGATGCCAGGAGACGAGACTTATTCAGAGACTTAATTATCAAACACAGCCTCTGACCTCAGCAGACATCGACAAAATGCTATAGTTAGATGCACCAATTCATTTCTCCAGAGTAAAATCCTCCCCAGTCAGTCGCCAACCCGTGTAATTCACCCTTAAAGTCAACTGAGACTATGTTGTTGTTGGCCACAGACATTTCCTGTGCTCCCAGGAGGACAAAAGGAAGACTGTTGCTATATCTGGATGGCTTGCAAATGAGACAAAACAAAATTTACTCCCAATGACTGTCATAGAGATTATGGATTTCTATACTGACGAGTAGCAAACACAAACAAACAACTGCCTGCGCAAACTTACAGGCATTGGTAGAGTTAACCTAGATTATGTACATTATATGTTTTTACTGTTTAGTTTTGAGTTTTAGTATTCGTGTTCTTTTATTATACAGTTTTTCAGTGTCCCGCCATGAGTGTCACATTTTAAACAGAAGAGCATCTTATGTAAGACTTAAAACTTCTTTTTTTTTCTTATTTTTTCTCTCATTGATGGGGTTTTGGTTCTTTAGTTGAGGGCACCTCATTTCTAGATTATCGTTGTTTTTTATTACAGTCTATGTTCTCTGCATTTGATAAATAAATAGTTAAATTCTCGTCATTATACATTACCATCACTCTATTCTATGTTCAGTGCTTTGCTACAATCTGTATTGTTAATAGCGCTATATAAATAAAAGTGATTGATTGATTGATGTGCTATTTTTGTTTGATGACTGATTTCGTCTTTAAACACGGCTTGATTGTGTAGGCAGTAGTTACTACACCATATGTCAGAAGCTGAGAGAATCTGACCTCATTGATATGACTCGCGCTATGAATGAGAGTGAATAATATCATCATCAGAGCCTGGCGCTGGCTAAGAGCTCTCATGACTAGGTGTAAGAGGAGTGCAAATGTTTACACGCATTTATTCTGCCAGAACTGGAGCAGTTTCTCACCCCATCTAATTAGCTCTCTTTTTTCGCGCTTTAGACCCACTAAAAACACCAGCTAGGAGAGAAACCTCTCATGTCAGTTGTTATCTCTATTTTAGACAGAATGTGTTGGAAACTAAGGAGCTGAGATCAATGTTTATTTTTGCGCAAAGTGGTAATGTGATAGTTTTGTTGAAGGAAATGTATGTGAACCCCTGTATTTACCTGTATCTCTACATGAATCGGTCATTAAACAACCAAAACTGCCATGATAGCATGGGGTAGTGCAAACGTATACTGTAGATGACCACATGAAAAAATACCCCATAACCACATAATCCACATAAAACACTAACATAATGCTAAAATAATCTACCTGGTCTCATGGCATAAACCTTGATGCACTTTTTATTCAGTATTTATCACAGCAGTTTCCAAAAGAAATGAACACTAGAGGCACTTCAACATCTTTTGTTTCTTTTCACACAAATATGTAAGTTTCTATTAATAAAGCGTGATTTTTGCACAATTACTTGAAGAAAATTACGTGTCTTCAAAACAATATTTACTGTATATGCTTGTAAATCTTAGCATCACATAAAGCTTCACATCTATGGGTTTTCATAGACAGTGTGTTTGTTCGGCATCTCATGGAGTACAGAGGAGCCCGAATCCTCAGTTTGTACAGTTTGAGAGATCAGTTCAAATCTACATTACGTTAAAAATACATTAGTATATGCATTTTTAAGTCAGTTTCGCATTTAACAATTTTGGTTAGATTTTAGGTTGGATTTGGTGTAGAGCAGGGGTTCCCAACCCTGCTCCTGATGATCGACTGTCCTGCAAAGTTTAGCTGCAACTCTAATCAAACACACATGCCTTTAATTTTCAAGCACTCCTAAAGAACATATTTAGTTGCTTCAGGTGTGTTTAACTTAATAAAAATAAAGCAATACGTACCTGTATCAATGTAATAAATATTGAATCTGCATTAATTTGAACACACATTTTTCTTTTGCAAGCCTGGGAACACAGACATTTCTGAATTTTTTTTTAAATTAAAATTTATACAAAAAAAAAAACAATTTGAGTGCTTTCTGGAACATTCCAGAACATCGTGGAAAAATCCAACGTGCACTTATGAAGTTTTAGATGACTCATTTCTGGTAACTGTTAAACTGTTATTTTTAGCACCGAAATATGCATGCACCATGTAACTGTTATGCAAGGGTAAAAATTTGATTATTTTAGAAGCACTGTTAAAGAGTTAGTTAACCCAGAAATGAAAACTAACCTGTGTTTTTTACTTTACTTCATGTCTTCTGAACGGTTGACAACAAACACCTGCTTATTACCATTGAAAGGCTTTAAGGGACCTTAATATAACTCTGAATAGATTTGAATGAATTAAGAAAGTCACATACACCTACTGTAGGATGCTTCAAGCTAATTTTCTTCTTTGGGTGAACCGCTTTTTGGGTGAACCCCGAGTTTATTTATATAGCACATTTCATACACATAGTGGTAATTCAAGGTGCTTTACATAAAAGGAGTAGAATAATCATAAAAGCAAAAATAAAACAAAAAAGGGAGTAGAACAATCATAAAAACGATCACAAAAAAAAATGATTAAAAAATTTATTTAAAATAGATTTATACACAAAAAGTAACGGTTTATGTATTCAGCATATCACACTTGTGAATAATAATATGCAGTGACTTGTAGGAATATATTTTAATGTTTGTTTGTGGTAAATTTTAAAGTGGCTCAATTTTTTTACAAATGTAATATTTTACACAGTAAAATTGATTAAATATTTCTGATTAAATAAGTCTTGTTATTTTTAATGAAGGGCTGTCGATTATTCCCATGAAATTGTAATTGTGGTTATTAATATCATTTTAATATTACAATTTACACGGACTGATGCTTATTCCATTGTTTGAAGCAACTGCATGCCATATATTTTACATAACCATGCTGAAAACACTCTAAATAAAAAAATTTTATTACGCCTGAAAAGTAAATTATATATTGGATTGGTTTATTCTTTAAATAAAAAAAGGCAACACTGTGAATGGTATTATAATGTTATACTAAAATTAAAACCCTTGATATAAACTGTAGATATACGAAAAAAAAAAAACAGAAAAACATAAGTGGACTTTGAGTAATTAATTGCCACTTTGAACAATTACATAATAGTGGCATCCATAATTGTAATTGCGATAAGGAAATAGATTAATTTTGTAGCCCTATTTATGCTTTTATAGTTTTTCCAGATTTCACATTAAAATAGTTATTTTTATTTATTTATTGTTATAACTATTTATTTTGTTTACAATGTATCTGTCATAATTTCAGGTCCAGCACAAACTGTATTTGCCATTAGCTTAGAACGGTGTGCATTTCCATTCCCTCCCTCTGTTTTTATGTGCAAAATTATATCTGACCCCTTAGTTATCAACTAAATTGCACTTCTGTCATTTGGAAATAATGTGATACAGCAAAAGTAAACAGCTAAAGTGCCTGCGGGGGTGCTGATAACAGAGAATACTAGTATGCAATAGACTGCAAACCAATACTGATGCACTGTACACTCTACCTTTTCTTTTCTTTTGACTATTTCAGGTGAGAATCATCAGCCTTTCATCACAACCACAACGAGGGTAAATTGTATCCATGACAACAAAGCTTTCATTGGCGTGCTGCCAGACGCGCCTCTACCAGGGTGCAGAAATATTGCTATGGCAACTGTATTCGTCAGGTGATTACGATTATTAGTAGAAAAAAAAAACTGGCAGTAGTTTTAAAAGAGATAGAGATGCCAACCTAGAAACTGAAAATCGTTGTTTGATAAAGGGCAGACAATTCCATCCTGGCAAATCACACATTATTTAGAAATGCGATGGCACATCATATAAAACCATATAATCGCGGGACATAAGATGCATTTAATGAATGTATAAATTGTAAGGGCACGAGTACACTTAGATAAGCATTTACTAATGATCACCTTGTCTTGTTATCACTCTATTATCATCATGCCACTTATCACACGACTACTTACCAAAAACTGACGTGCGACTGGGTTGATTAATGATATTATATTGCTTTGGAATAAACGACGGTCTTTATTAAGAAATATGTAAGCATTGACCATTCAGATTCAAATATTTCAGAAAGTGCCGCGTAATGAGCACTTTAACTCTGCGCCCTCCGTTCATAACGTATCGATCAGTACCGAAGATAACGCGCTACCTGTTGTGCGCGGAGCTAAGTCGTGGTCATCGTCGAACCCCTCCCAACCTGTGGATTTCCTTCAGCACGCATACTAAAAGCTCATTTCCCCACACTTTTTTTTTCACGCACTGATACATTTCCCTCTTAGTAATTAAACTCTGATCCCCTCGCGCGCCATCATAATTTCCCCTTTCATTTCAGACGAAGCATTTCACACATTTGCATTATTATTAAACAAATACAGCGCTCAGATATATATGCCAAAACATAACGTAAATGATGCACGAAGGTTATGTAAATAAGAAAACGCTCTAATGAGGCAAAAACGTACCAAGCGTTTCGGACACACCCTCGCGCAACAATAACAGCGCGCTGTGTCATTCTACAGCATTTTATATTCATACATATGTTCAACAAACTCCGAATTCACTTCTGCTATGTGTAAACTCTATCATGCATCTCAAAATAAAAACCTACACTGCCCGTTTGTTTAATGTTTACATTACTTAGACTGATGATGTCATTGGAGTAAAAGCAAGGCTTGACGCACGTCATTCCAAAATACCCTCTTTATAATGAAGAAACATCATGCAACATTTATAAGACTAGAAAACAACAGCACCTGCCCTAGTTGGATAAGTGACTTCATACCCTACCTCGTCTCGGTCTTCTTAAGGGTACTTGTAAGTGGATGGGGAACAGTGGGTCAAACGCTGCTTCACGATCCGCACGACTGTAGAGTCCTCAAGTCGTTTTTTTTTTCTGTTAAGTGGATTATTATTATTTTTTGACGGATTAAGATGGAGCGAAAAGTTATGAATGGATAAAATTCCACTTAAACGAGCGTTTGATGTTGGATAGCTGTCAACAAGGTTCACCTCCTCTTTTCTGATATAAATATAGCCTATTGACTGATGGTTTGTCCCTTGTCTCTTCTCTCCCGCTCTCTCGGTTCCCGCCCCGCCACGCGCGCAATGAGAGACACCGCACGCGTTAGTCGCGAGTAGTGGTTGGTTGGTTTTTATAAGTATGTACAGGCATTACACAAGTTTTCAAAACGTATCTAAAAGTCTGAGCAGGGAATTATTCAACACTGATGGTTGTTGTTCCCGGCGTTCTCACAAATGCTACAGTACGCCTTTCGGTTGTTTCTCCTAAACAGCAGGGTTATAAAGCCAAGCAAATCGTAACGTTCCAGCTCCTCAGATGATTCTCCTGAGAAAAAGACAAGCATGCGACCTCACATTCAGAGGAAATCTAAAACATTTGTGCTCTTAAATCTGTGCCTAAATTTGTATATGGGATTTCAAAATGAATATAGCCTATTCACACAAAACCAAGTTATCTTAACTAGCAACCTCATGGCTTTATCATAACGTAGGCTATATCAACAGTTTTCTCTCTTTTATTCTAAAGTCGTTTTAGAAGAAAAATCTAAGAAAAATGTGATTCTGCAATAATATTTTACCCATGATTTGGGTGGCTGCAAAAACAATGACACATAGACTACACTTTTTACTCCAGTAAAAACATGGATTTATTTTGAAAGTCACTTGCTGCAATGATAAATAACTGAATGTCTTGGCTGAAAATGGCTCTGTTATTTTTTCTTGTCACATTCAATTGCATTGTTTTAACTTAAATTTTCAATTAAAATTCAAAATGGCTAAATTTGACAGAGGTAGTTTCCATAACTGTATATAGGTCCCGGTTGTGTAACATTTTTTTTTTTTTGTTAAACAGTTGCCACGTATTAAGTGTTCACATATCTTACTTCATATTCTTTCAGCTAAAATTTTTGCACTGTAAAATCTGAATGTGCCATAGCAGTTAAGGCCTATAATGAGATACAGCATTTTTCCTAGTTAGCCCCATTCTCCCTGTATTCATTTATTGCAATTGGAGAATAAAGCTAAAACTGTATACGTTTCTTTATAAAATGGCATGGTTTATAAAGAAACAGTATGAATCAGAAATAGAATAGGACAGACCCTTCACATAGGCTAAAACAATACAACCACATTTTATCGTAGTTTATAGACACTGATTTTAAACAAAATTAAAACCCCTTTGGTCATAAAATGCATATTTTCACAATACTTCCAATATTATTTTTGTAGAATCAGTGCAAGGATAGTACCAACGATACCAATACAAAGAGGCAACAAAGGCTCAGATTCAGCAGTAGTGCCCTGAACTTATAAATTAAAAATGCAAAAAGAATAAGGAAAGCACAGTGACAGAAGGGGCCCGCAAGGTCCTCAATGCCTGCAGTTCTGCTCTCCCAGGTTAAGTTGTTTTATTGTTTTCTTGAGAATGTGGGATGAATAAAGTCTTTTTTCTTTGGCCAATTACGGCTACATATTGCAAAATTGTCCCATGTCAAAGTGCATTGCTGTGTCCTTCATCTTTTTCGCTATGTCCACTTTTGTTTTCAGGAATGGACATATCATACTGAAGAAAGACGTCATGGCTTCTCTTTCTAAGATAACAAGATATTGACAAGTTAAGGGAAGGTATGGTTATGTTTAGGGCTGGGCGATATATATATCACCCAGCCCTAGTTATGTTATGAATTAACAAGCTACAGTATGTGGCCTCATGTTGGACCATGTTGTCCAGCTTACCTGCATCTTGCTGTAGATCCAGGGCAGAAGGCTGGTCACTCTGCTATATACTCCTGGTCTTTCTTTTTTCCCACATCCAGCTCCCCAGCTTGTAATTCCAGCCAGATACCAGCGGTTATTATTCCCCTTGCACACCAGCGGACCTCCGCTGTCCCCCTGAGACCAAAGAGAGACAGCAATTCAGATAATTGTGAACATGCATGCATATCAGTTTTTAAAATAAAATACAAAATAAATAAATTTTTTAATGGTTTTAACAAATATCCTAATTACAGTGTGAAGTTGCACCACATGACAGTATGCAATATAGACTAAACTTGCCCTGTCATATGGTCAATTTAAATGATATTTTAAAGAGACTTACTAACATTGCTCCACCTGATGATATATATTTCCTGTTTTATGTGTTGTTTCATGTAAGTTGCACCATATGACAAAAAAAGATTACAGATCTTTTTGAGGTTTTAAATAATTTATATGACAGAAAATAGGTTGTAACAACTTTGACCCATTTTTTTATTTGTATAAATTTTATAGAAAGTAGTTCTTACGCAAATTTCATCATGTGCTAAATACTCGTTTGGATAAAAACAGTTGTAGCACTGTGAACAATGGCATGAAGCATTTGCCCAAACCAGAATAAATCAATGTCATGAGACAAAGAAACACTGGGTGAGACTTGGCAAGTGAATAATGCATTTGCCTGAGGTCACTTGTGCTCTAGAAGCTGAGGTAGACACACCTGACAGGAGTCCCGGCCCCCGTTCATATCACCAGCACACATCATATTCTTGGTGATGGCCCCATGGTACACCTGACTGCTGTTACACAGAGGCGTGCTGATGATATTCACTGTCACGTCCATGAGGCTTGTAGAGGCATGGTCTGTGAGGGCAAAGAAAACAATTACAGTCAGAGGTTAGCTTCAAAGAAACAATAGACATTGAAAGCTGTGACATGTGCAGACTTCTTTTCATTTTCAAACTGTACAGTAATAAATCAATGAAGAATTTGTTTTATTTTAATGTTTTAAGAATATTTTATAGAATTATCTATCTATCTATATTTATTTATTGTTATTATCAGCATTATTTAAAGGCAACACAATTATAATGTATATCAACCCAGTAGCACGGCAGGTCGTGACAATATCACGAAATTATCCTTAAATCTATTTATTTGTGTAAGGGACACGATTATTTCATTATGTTCGTGACCCCCGCACGACATTCATCCATTCTCTCACGAAAGTCGAGTAAGAATTGTGTCCGTGCCACGAAAAAAAAAACGTGAAAAGTAATTATATAATTATTGTATTATTAAATTATTTAATATTATTATTGTGTTTTTACACATTATTAAATATATATATACTTCAAGTGTAAAAGTTTGCCTAAATTAAAACTTCTGCTTTCTCCAGTTTCTTATTTTTATTAATGTGACAATAAAGGACATGATGTGTGCATATTTTCTTAATGTGAACAAACACTTTATTTATATATATATATAATTTTATTTTACTTTGGCTTTTTGTGAATTACTACATGTTCTCTTTTTACCTTCTGTACTGCTTGGTTAAATTATAATCATAGACAGTGTTACTTTTTGTCCTGTCTCTATTTGTCTTTCATTTTTAGTCATTTTCTTTTTTATCTATCTGTACCTGTTCCCTCTTTTGTTGTCCCAAAGCCAGATGTCAAGCACTCTGATCCATCAGAAAAGGTTTGGTCAAATGTAGGAAAGCAAATGGGCTGAATAGTGCCTGGAATGAGAAGAGAAATCTTACTGTATATATTTTCTTATATCTTATATATTATCTTACTGGAATATTTGGAATATAGTGTATGAGTCATATATTTCATAACAACAATATTTGTAGTACTTTTATGGTTGCTAAATGGTTTTAAGGTAGAAAAAAGCAGAGTGAATATAAATCCAACTTACTAGAGAAAGTAACAGGACTGCTGAGTTTCAGTAATGCAACATCATAATCGTTGTTGCTGTTGTAGTTCTCATTCACTATAATCATCTCCACAAGGTTGGGGTTTTGAAGGGCACTCTGGGAAATAGTTCCAGCGTAGACACGCCAATTTACAGAATTCTTCATTGCGCTGTAATCAACAGAAAAAAAGAATGGTTGTTTCAATATAGTTATTGCTTTAAGTGTCCTTCAAAGGAACAAACAAGCCTGTAAATTTCAGCTGAATGTAGTGAAGGATGCATACATCTTTATGAAGCTTTAAAACATTGTTTTGACTTCAGCAAATGAGGCTTCCTTATGTCATACTAAAGATGGTTCTATGCGTCACACTGAGAGCTTGTAAAGCTTGCGCTTGTGCTCTGAACACGGAGAACTCGGGAGGCAAAAGTCCAATCAAATGTAACATTTATTGAACAGACAAAAACAAGAAAACGAGGAATATGCTGCAAGCTTTGCAGAGCTGAACTACACACATGAAACGTTACATCCGACACTGGACACGGTATTTATACACACATAATCAACCCTAATGAAGGGGCGGAGACACAAACATGAGGAGCTGACAGGTAAATAAACAAACACAGAAAAGCACAAGGACCAAAAACATGACAAGACATGACAAGACGCCATTGATCTGAAATTTGCATCTTTTGTGACTAATTGTATGGTTTTTATGAGGTGGTAAATTAGTTGGGATTCCCACAAACGCGTGTCTACCATGTGTTACATGTTTTCATGTGTGTTTTCGGTAACTTAGAGTGATAGAGAAATGAGCTGCATGTCATTTGAAAGTTTATGATTCATCAGTTTTGTGTTCTGCTTGCGATTTAAATACTCTGCTCTCCACCCAAATTTTTAAAGCTGCTGTCGCTTAATGAAGGTCTGATTAAATAATTCGAGGCTCGATTAGATTCTTGTCATGTCAGAGAGCGATAAAGCTTTCAATTTTATGGACGTCGCCATCTTTGATATTACTTCGGTCACTGTCGCTATGGTTACTGGTCAGGAATACAGGCTTGACTCCAGTTGCACGTTCATACAGACAGAATTCTAAACACTGTGAGCTACTGTGTGAACAAGACATTTCAAGACTCTGTAAAGAAAATATAGGATTGACAACCGTATTCCCTGATCTGTGAACGTAGCCATTTTGCAAGCAATTGGTTTAGTTGATTAAGAGTTTTGAAGGACTTTGTTCCTCACATTACTAGGTTAATGAGTGATTACCAACCCTTGGAAGCAATGGGCAGCTGACACAACAAAGTCTGGGGAGACCAGTGATCCACCACAAACATGCTTTCCAACGTAGTGCAGGCTAACCTGCCAAGGCCACTCGCCAATTAGGGAGGCACTGCCCCCTATGATCCTGGAGGCACTTTGCTGCTTGCCACAGTCTGAAATAATAAAAAAATAAAAACGTCAGACAATACACAATGTAACTACAGAAGAGTCAAGTTTAAAAAAGGAACAATTTTGAAACTATTTGGTCATTTTTGGTCATTTAGATGTTACTGGTCTAATCAGATTCAATGATCTATGCTAAGCTACAGCTAAAAGTGCTTCACCAGATCTAGAGATTGGCTGAATGGATTCAAAAAACGGTAAAACTCCTGTAAAACTGTTTTACGCTAGGTGAGTTGGAAAATTAGCATATTTTCAAAAAAGTGGCATGTTCCTTTAACCATTAAATTGCATACCTTGAGCCTTTGCATACCTTGGCATGACCAAATGCTCATTCTCTATCCTCTCTTTCCTTCATTTTTTTAATTTGACATCAACATTCTTACTATTACTGAATCTATTCATTATAAACAATACAAAGACTAAACAAAATAGTCAAATATAAAAGAAAGCTTGTTTTCTGATTTTTTTTAAACCTGCAATGCATTTCTTTCCTTCAAAATGGCAGTGTTTCATACACAATAATGACTTGATGTTTCACTCATAATTATATCATAGCATGAAACAAATGAATATCATCAGCAAAAATTGGCTTCACTGCAGAGCAATTACTATATACAATGAAATATAACTGCAGTTTGATATGAACTCAGTGAAAATGACTTGGGGTTGAGAATATGGTTAAGATAACGAATTTGAGGCAGATACTGGATGTGCTCTGGAAGTGTGCTCTGGTGATGACAGCAATGACACAAGTATCTGCTTAAACTGCACCATTTTAAGTTTCAAAAGGTAACAAAATAATTGTATTTGTGTGTAACTGTTTTTAAAATAACAGAGTGTTATTGCTATTGCAGCAGTTAGAGATCCATCTGCTCTGGATATATACAGTACAGTAGGTTTGTGATAAAGCATTGTGTGTGCATATTTGTGTAAAGACCCAATGCAATAATGATTGGCAAAACATGAATGCATTTAAGTGTTATTTTAAATAGATTTATTCTTACCTGTACAAGCAAGTGAGACCGCTTTCTCATCCTGACAGCCCAAACTGAACGAAAATCACAAAAGGCATTATGTGCTATTGAGGGGACAGTTATCCTGACAAAACAAACATCTGCTCTGATATAATCTAGTCTTACCTGACATTGACTAGACCCTGTATCGGTTTGGCTGATCTCAGTCCTACAGTAAGGGCTACGGATGGCTTGCTATCCACTGGATTTGATGCATAAGACCTAAGGCACAGAAACCAAGGCATCAGCTATATTAAAATAGTTGCTGTTGGGAAAAGATTCATATTTGTTAAAAAATACCTTCATTAATGCATCAAGGTATTTTTGCTCATATTGGTCCAAATCCGTATTACCTTTATTTTGTTTTTTTTTTATATATGGACTATTATTGAAAGAATAATGATGTAAAGATGACTGAAATATTATGTTTCTTATTATTTATTTATTTTAATTGTTT
>JAUCMT010000028.1:2026624-2041693 GCA_032357475.1 Enteromius thamalakanensis
GCCTCCCCCGAAAACAGGATTAAGACGAATCAAATCTCTAAATTAAAATAACTCAATTCAAACCCAGTAAGTAAACACAAGTTTATTATTGTAATCTAAATGTAATAATTATTTAAAATTGGAGTCAGATTAAAACGAGTTGACCTATAATTCAAATTATTAATTCAAATGATAAGTTAAAGACAACTTAAACCTGAAACCCAAAAGTTAGAAAATCTCCTGGGGGGAGCTTCTCTCTGTAGCAGTCGGAAAGGCGAGACATGTACCCGCCCAAAAAGGCGGCCTTACAGTGAGTAGAAGTACTGTAGTTAGGTCTGAGCCTGTGGCAGTTCATCAATGTCTTGATGAAAGCTGCAACTGGTCACCAGTACAAGGAGATAAAGCAAGGTGTAACATAGGCTCTTTTGGGCTTGTAAAAGACAAGTTCTGCCACTGCATTATAAATCATTTGTATAGGTTTCATTGTGCTTGAAGGGAGTCCAGCCAGAAGAGCATTTTAGTTGTGCAACATGCCCAAATAAAAGGGCCTGAGTGCCTTTTTGATGTTGTATAAATATGATCTAAATATAAATACTAAATATTTTGTCTAAATCCTTATATGTGCATTGTTACTGTACCAATCACTTTAATACATTAAACTGAAGTTCCACAGAATAACTGGAACATACAAAAGACAAAAAAAAAAAAACAGGAAATGCTTTAGAATGTACTTCCTGTCTTCTATATTTGATGTCACACCTCAAAACATCTGTGATAATTATGTACTAAAGCTACCCAATTTGGAGAATAACGCACAACAGAAAAAACTAAACTAAAACTATGATCTTAATAAGATCTAAAAATAAATGAAATGTCTCTGGAAATTCTACAGTAGCAGAAATCCTAATCTTCTCATCTAGTGAACTCCACAGGCAGTGCATTTGTTTATCTGTGTCACTCTTTAAAGAAAATGTGCCTACAGGTTAGAAGAAAATGGGGAAATCGTGGAGTTTTTGTGGGTTAAGCTGACATCTCACTCCCCCATACGAAAAACTGCTATCAACTTAGTCATGACTGAGGTTTCCCAGCTTCGTGGCCGCCCTCACAGATAGTATCTGCCACACATGACCGACACTGAATGGAGAGATTTTGAGTGTATCATCTCAGGGTTTGCCCCACCTTACTATCTGGATAATTGATAACAACCGACTACACACTTCCATAGTGTAACTTTTAATGGACCATCAAAGAAACTAATCATGACGATCAACGTCACAGTTTCAAGTTTTACAGCTTTTGTTTTAAATTAAAAGCATCTTGACATTTACTTGGACTGATGCATGTCTCGTGCTGAGTATCAGACAGGAAGTTAGTAGGATGAACTGATGATAAATGTGGTTTTCTTTACCTGTAGTTTCGCAGTAACTGAAAAAAAAGACATTATGTTCACATGGTGCGTCAGCGTCAGTAGAAGGTCTGACGCTTGACAGAAGGTCATGGTCATAGCAGTGTCAGCCAATTAAAGTACACGGGAACACCACATTCACCAGCGACCTCTGCCACCTCCTTACACACCTGGTATCTCCGAATGAATCCCGAAGTGATTGGTCAAAAAGAACTGGGTGATTGCCTGCAGTAATAATGAGTTTCTCTTCCATTTTAAAATGTATCCTAAATTTTCTGTTCTTGAACAGGATGATCGTGATTGGCTGCTGTCTGGCTACTGTATTTGCATAGAGCGATCTTGATTGGCTGATGCTTCTGTCGTAGGCGCTTCACTGGCGTTGCTCTCAGCAGAACATGAAAAATTCTCAACATCTGCCACGAGCAACGCCAGTAAAGCGCCACCGACGGATCCACAATGATTTTCAGCACCGCTTGACGTGACCCATTCAAAGTCAATGGAAAGCGTTGCAGCTGACGCCCCATGTGAACGTACCATAAGTAGCAACATGGGCAAAACCAAAAAGCTGTCAAAAGACACAACAGACACAATTGTAGACCTTTGTTCTATTGTTTTTTGTTTTGTTTTTTTTGCAGGGGTGTATATAAATATCTACTCAGGAATGGTATTATCCTATTATAATGTACAATATAGCTGTATGTGAGTTTGAACAATCAACAAAATTGTAAAATGGCAAGCTGTGTCATTAAATCACTTTGGCTGATGGTTACAGAAGCTCTTTTTTTCCACTGAATAAAAACATAAATATATATTATTGTTATTATTTAAGGCCAAACAGACCAAAGTGGTTCAATGGATCACTAAAAGACGGTGTCAACGTTGCAGACACTGTGAAACAAACAGAAAAGTGTTTGAATAAAATCCATAGGTCCGGAAAATTAAAACCTGGCTGTACCAGTATGACCTTTTACCCAGGCATATAAGAATTTCCTCTAACAGTTGTGGAAGGTATGGTGATGAAAATGAACAACCATCTCCAAAGGTGGTTGGGGATTCCCCCCAAGCTTCTCTTCAGTGGACCTCTAAATTCGATCAGGACAGCTGCAACTCCCTCTGTGATCTCTTGTGGAGAAGTTCAAGGTGACAAAATGTAGAGTCACAATGAGTCTGAGACATTCTAAAGATGCCTTGGGAAAGCAAGCAGGTGTTAGAACAGGATAAGGCTGTAAATAAGCAGTTAATGCAGCCATTGAACAAGCAGAAAGCTCACTGAAGTTGTGTGACATCATAGGCAACACCTGCAAAGGACGTCAATGCCTAGGGTGAATGCATTTCCAACAGTTTGCAAAGGCTAGTGGTGCAAGCAGGCGAATTATAGTCCAGACAGAAATCTGAACATATTGCCAGGGTGTAAACATCTTTAAACCCAAGGTTGGTATAGGTGGCACCATGACAAGGGGCTGCAAGTTCCCAGAAGTGGTCAATGCAGCTCTTCACCCAGATATAGTCTTGTGGTCAGCAAAAGATCATAAAATAATTTTAATTGAGCTGACTGTGATGTGGGAGGAAGGCTGCCAAGAGGCAGGAAGGCCTTGAAGTATCAACCTTTAATTCAGGAGTGTCAAAGGATGACTGGCATGGCTGTTTCCGGTGAAAATGGGCTGTAGAGGCTTTTCGGTTAAGTCATTATGGAGGCTGATGTCAACTTTAGGCATGAACAAGAAGAGTGAGAAATGTTCTGCTTGTAGGATGAGAGAGGAGGCAGAGATACTGTAGCTTCTGCTGGATTTGAAGCAATACAGAGGAAGTAAGCTGGAAGCCATGGCTACATAACGGGGTCACCAATGAAAGCACCTAATAGGTGCATTCAACAATGACTTTTTATCTCAGAATTATGACCTTTTTTCTCAGAAATGTAAGATCAACGTGTACTTGCGTATAACATATAAAGTTGCAGTTCTGAGAACACATCAGTCTTTTTTTACCATTTAAAATGAGATTTTATAACTCGCAAATGTGAGTCAGAATTGTGACTGTACACACAATGTCTTTTTTCATGTAATTGCAACTTTATATCTTGCAATTCTGACTTTAAAATTTCTGACTTTGCACATTTTAGAGTGGCCCTTTATTGTCACACTTGTGCAATAATCATGCTCTCCAATCAGCCTTTTGATATGTCACACCTGTGAGGTGGATGGATCATCTCAGCAAAGGCGTTCTTACTAACTTTTCAGCTCATAAAAAATGGGGCAAAAACAAAAGCATTGCATTTATAATTGTATGCACTGTATATATGCTATTTTGCAATGCAAACTTGAGAGAGCAGAGTCGGGGTGGGGCTGGGGTGTCATTTAAAGTCATTTTATTGGTCGATGCCTCACCAATGAACAACGCCAGCCACAATGCAAACATTTGTATGCATATGTATTAGCTATTTTATTTAAAAATTATTGGAAAATATTTTTATGAAATACAATTCAATTCAATATCATTCGTTTTACTTATTTTTATATATCAGTAAAAAGTGCAGCTTTTCATTTGACGACGGCAACCACCACCGAAACGACGATGAAACGGCGGCTCTGTGTAGTGACGTCAAACCAGTAAACCAGTAAAACTAATGATATTTCATAAAAAATATTATGAAAATATAATGTTTTAAAAAATTTGCTATTACATATGCATATAAATGTTGATTTTATGCACCATTTATATGTGAATTTTTACGCCCATTTTGAATTTTACTCGGATTCAAATACAAATACCTTTCCCCCCTCAACAAATACAAATACAGATACAAATACCAGTTGCTTTGCACACCCCTAACCTAAACCTAACCTTACCCATGAGTAGGCTAATGCCTAAAATCATATTTAATGATAGTTGAATGACATTGCTGGACAAGCACCAAACACTGATTGAAAGACTAAACTTCACAAAAACTATTTACTGGTTCTTCAAATCTGATTGGTTAATCACAATGTTGTTCCAGGGTCAGCAAAGATGTTGACCCAGGGACATGTCGAACTCAGCAGTGGAATAATACAAAAATAAATGACATGAGATGAACAATTCTTCTTACGTATGTCTCGATAACTTTCCTGATTACTTAAGAGAACACTCGCAGTCAATGGAAAATAAATCGGTTACTCACCTTCATGTCACTCCAAACCTACGTAATGTTCTTTTTTCCCATGGACCACAAAGAGAGTGTAAAGGCTACATGAACAATAGTGCAAGATGCACAACTTTGGAAAAATGTGTGTATATACATCAGTCAACATTCCAAGTAGATCAAAACATTTAATCAAAGTTGTCCTAAGACAAGAATAGGTATTGTTTTTGGTTTTTGGACAACTTTGATGAAAGGTTTTGATCCACTTCAAATGTTGACTACTTTATATATATATATATATATATATATATATATATATATAGCTATATATATATATGGCGAGTAGGTGAGTAAATTCTGACTTTGTTTTGAATGTCATGAGGTTGAATACATCATGACAGATTTTTTGTAGCATGTCAGTGTCTGTGAGGTTTAACTATTTTATTTTATTTTTTTTCTCTTTTTTTTAATCATCCTTTGGGGTTTGCATGAGCAGATGCATGACGTGCAGATGTTTCTGCCAGGCCTGGTCTCAAAAGCTGTTGAACCTCAAATGTTAACTGCTGTCTCACACTTCCTACAGACCACAGTGCTTTTTGTGTTGCTTACCAGCTCAGGAAACACCTAGCCTCTATAAATATTTCCATAAGCTGCATGAGTTAAACAACTAATAATGATCTGTCTTGTGGTTTATTTTTCTGCTATGAGATGCTGCCATATAAAAAAAAACAAACAAACAAAACAAAATCAAACCAAAAACCAAAAAACTAAGTTGAACAGCAACTGCAACAGAAATGTTCAATGGGGTATTTTTAATAACATTAACAGATATATGAGAGTGGAATTTGAATTGAAAAATTACATTTAAAACACTAATGTAGCATAATACTCAAAGTCTCAACACACATATAAAGGACAATAAATTAGGCTTAAAAGTCTGACCAGTTACAACCAAATAAGACAACATTTTCAGATATAATGATATGTTAGTCATATATAATGTACCCTAAAAGTAAAAAATATCACCCGAGAGGACTTCCTTATAAATAAAATGAATATGTTTTGTTCATTCTATTGTGACCAAAGATTCTAATATTTCAGCAGTGTATATGGTGACCATTGACATCTTTTTTACTTGGAAGACGGTTTGGCTTTAGAAGAAGGCTCCACTGTGTGTGTATGGTGACACTGAAACAGTGACACAATTCAGAGAATGTCAGAGAATGAGAAAAACAACAAGAGAAGCGATCGAAAATAGCAACAAAAGGGTGCTGTTACTGCCTAGCTGTGGGAAAACAACCTTAAATCAGTTATGAATCATCATCTTCCCTAACATCGCTATTACCTTTACCTCAGAAACGTCATTCACACTTTTCACAGAACTGAACAACAATAATAAATAGACAGATTTTGACAGAATGTGGAAATGATTGGTTACAGGTCATCAAATCAAAAAGCAAAAAAAAAATGGTGGGTGTATGTACACTATTTATAGACACTAAGAGAATGTCATATGAGCAGTGATGGCGCTATTTCTTGTCAACGATTCTGCTGATTGAAAAAGGAGGTGATAATTTCTTAATCCCAACTTTCCTGTAAAGATACACACAGTTGAAATAAGCAATGATGAAAATGATAAACATGAACGGATATTAGTAGGCCATTACTTACTTTAAAATTTTGTCTTTCACTGGCTCTGTCAAAGATAAGAAACAGAAAATCCTCAATTTTTACTGTTAGTTCAAGGACTTTGATGAATGCTGGTTTGTTTGTAAGAAATTAAGATGCTGCTTACTTTTGCACTTGCAACATTTGATTTTTTTGATGCAGATCTGAACCAAACAGATCAGCACAAACAATCCCAAGATCCCAAATGCCACGGCTATCGCAATTGACACTGATGTGGAGTCATCTGAAAGATTTCATCAAACAATCAGCTCGAAGTATATGTAGAAACTGCATAATGCCATCACAGACTTTTAAAGTACACAAACACTGCACAGACTTTTCAGTACTTTAAGATATTCTTCAAACCAAAGAAACTAAGTACTAATGTTGGAGTCTTGTTGGAGTTAAGGATTTATGCTACACTCCAGCTCATACACTCAACAAAAATATAAACGCAACACCTTTGTTTCTGCTCCGATTTTTCATTAGATGGACTTAAAGATCTAAAATTCATTCCAAATACACAATATTACCATTTCTCTCAAACATTGTTCACAAATCACCATCTCATGAAAAATCGGAGCAGAAACAAAGGTGCTGCATTTATATTTTTGTTTAGTGTATTTTATAAATTTGTAGAATTTGTTTGTCAAATTGTAGTAAAGAGTGTCCCAAAGGAACTTGGTGGTCCAACATAGTCTCAACACCAATTTGTATGTATTTGTACGAGGTGTCAAATTTGTGCTAATTTGTACAAATTTGTACAACCTCACTTGTACGATTTGTCTAAATCCCAGTGATGGGTAGATTTAGGGTTAGGTTTAGGTCATTTGTACAAATTCATACGAACAACTTTGCAAAAAATGTATGGATTTATACGAGTAAGGACATACGAATTTGTACGAATGAGCACCCTCTTAAAATATGTACGAATTGCCATGAGACTGGGTTAGGTGTTCTAAAATTTCTGGTAAGTATACAATGTATAGATCTGTACATACTCTAAAGGCTAATATTTTTCTCAAAATATTGCAACCCGCACGACCGTTGTTCATCATCGAAAAAAATATTTAAATATTCATGCTAAAATTTAGAGGATAATATACAAAGCAAATAAATCTAACCAAATAACTACTTTTTTCTTGAAATTAGAATCAGATAATGACAAATGAGTCAAGATTCATATTCCATCACATATATTGCATAACAGGAAATCTGTCACCCAAGAAGACTTCTTTCTAAGAAGATTTTGTCAGCTTTATGCTGCGACTGAACAGACTATTACGTCATATATGTATGGGGACCTTTAGTCATTACCGCTCTTTGCATAAAAAAAGTATTTGGTAACACTTTCTATTAAGCTTGTATTTAGTGGTATTTATCAATAGGATTTAACGTCCCACCAACAGAATCCATCACATACCAGTAGACACCATTACTTTCCATTAAAACCAATACATTTCCCATTATAACCATTACATTTTCTATTGTGCTTTGGGAAGTCTTCTAATGATTTTTTTTTTCAGCAGTGATAATGTTACTTGTAACTGGCTGCTGCCATTTTGTTTGATTTTATGTGATATATCCACAGTCTTGACCAGCACATGACCAGCTAAGAACCAGCAAAGGACCAGCTTAAACCAGCTATAGTTTCAAAACATAACCAGCAAATGTTTTTCACAACTGTTGCTAGTTATGAGTGCTAACTGCTAAAATCTAAAAAAAAGACCTTATTTCTGAACAGCAATAACCACATTCTGACAAATTGAGTTTCTTACCCATGATGCCTTTTCCTGAGAGCAGTTTCAACCATGTGCTTTTTACAATATTCTTTTTTACTTTTTTAAGTATTTTTTTTTTTTTCTGATACAGTGCTAGCTTTCTGTGTCGCTAACTAGCCTTGTGTACATCTGTTGACCTGGCAAAGCTAATGTTTTCTAAACTGGTCTGTCTTCATTCTCTTTTTTTGACATTTTGTAAAAGGCCCACCCTTTTTAGAATGGTGCTTCATTTTCACCTGACTACCATCACATGTTCTGATTGCTTCTTTACCTCATAGTTTGTTTTAGTGGTGACGGCATTTCTATCAGTCAAGCTAAGACTGAGGCTCCTTTTTCATTGAAAGACTCTGAGGTGCTTTAAGGACAAGTGGCTAGAATGATTTCATTTGAAAATAGAATGTTTTCTGTTCTGGTAAATGTGAAGTATTCTACAGCATGTCTACACCACGTCTTCTTATATACACCTACATTTGTTATCTAGTTTAATGTCACCTGTCTGGTTATGAATCAGATGGAATGAGGTTTTGCATTCTCTTTCATTACAGTGCACACTTTGTGGGGGAGGATCGGTTTTGCATGAACATGTATGTAGTTCATACTGCCCCCTGCAGTTTTTTTTATAATTGTAAATATATGTTTCAGATTTGTTTGTTTTTTTCAGATCACAGTGTTTGCATTATTTTTAATGTCAGAAGCTCCAGAGATTCATTTGTTGCTGTCCTTGTAGGGCAATTTACCTTAGGTATCCTTAAGATTTAGACCTTTCTTATTTGTTCATATGTAAATAATGTATTCATCCATTCATTCATTTATAAATTGAAATATAACTTGCTGGAAAGGAGCATTGACTAAACATTTTTGAGATGGCTTAAAAATTTTTGAACATGTAGCGCATAAAGGGTTGGTTCACCCAAAAATGAAAATTCTGTCATTAATTGCTCCCCCTTCATCTCGTTCCAAACCGGTAAGACCTTCGTTCATCTTTGAAACACAAATTAAAATATTTTAAATGAAATTATAGAGCCACCTCACTCTCCATAGACAGCAAAAATGATCCCAGGTCCAGAAACGTAGTAAAAACATCAGTAAAACAGCCCTCAACTTCATTTTTCATATTTGGAAAATAAAAGTTGACAGAAAGTAATCATAATCAGCTTTAAAGCATTTGCAGTAATGGTAATTTATTTTTCTCTTCTATTGGACAGATATAGCATTTTCACCAAAAAATGAAAATTACATCATTAACCTGTACTCACCAAACCCATTCACTCACCTTCGAAACAAAAATTTTTTGTGCACAAAAAGTATTTTTGTAGCTTCATAAAATGAAGACTGAATCACTGATGTCACATGGACTATTTTAATGTCCTTATTCTTTTCTGGGCCTTGATTGTGGAAGAACCCTTGCTGCCTAAGTAGGCTCTGAGAGCTCTCGGATTTCATCAAAAATATCTTAATTTGAGTTTTGGAGATGACCGAAGATTTTTCAGATTTGGATCAACATGAGGTTAAATAATTAGTTATTTCCATTTTTATATTAAGCATATTGTGTGACATAACAGTAACTGTAGCCAATGCAACATGCAAATGAGTTATACAGATACTGTATGTTTGTACTGTATGTGTGTAAAAGAGAATAGTAGGTCAAATGTTATGAGTTGGAGGATCAATGAATATTAGCTCTTTGTTTAAGAGGAAATGGCTGTTCTCATGCAGGGATTTCCCCTTTTGCACCTGTTTCTGTTTATTTCAAAACTGTGTGAAGCTGGTGAAAACAGAGATGTTGCCCTGCACAAAAGCAGCTGCAGAGTTCAGAAGAAGAGGAGAAAGACAGATAAACACAGCCCTCTCTGCACAGTTCTCAGAATGTTTTGAACACGGAGCTTGCGACATTAACCACAACCTGTCACGTGCCTCTCACTGGGCTAAAGGCCCGACGTATCCTAAAATAACACATTTGCGGTTGAAGAAAATAAGAGCTTTTAAAACTGTGCTTTGCTAGGAGGCCTTTGTACAAAAAAGTGCACTAGCTAAATATAAATGTAAGTAGATTTGAAATAGTATATATTCCCCTTGTAAATATGATCAAAGAAGACAATTTAATCTGCATTGTTAATCCTTTTGATCATTTGTTAAAAATAATCAAACCTTTCATTGGATAATAAGAATTTATGAGGGGATATGAAAAATGAGGGGAGTGTTTGTCAAATACACGTTGGATGCGGCACAAATGTAAATGAAAACTGCGATGCAATTCTTGTTTGACAGCACTAATAATAAGTAAGGAATACTGTACTGTAATTGACGACGGACCGCTGAATTATTAGAAAAAGAATGCACACCCTTGGTGGTGGTGCGGTCATGACGCAAAGCGTAATTTTTTCTAATAATTCAATGGCCCGGAGTAGATTATTCCATTTGTAGACCCATAGTTGTCACACTTCACACTGCATTGTTTTTTGTACTTAAAACGTCTCGGTTACATATGTAACCCTCGTTCCCTGAAGAAGGGAACGGAGACGTCACGTCGGTGACCGACGAATAGGAATCTCGCTTCGAGATGCCAAAACAACTCTGCGTGTACAAACACGCCAATGAATTTCATTGGCATACGCTGATTAGGATCAGATGAACTCAATCGCGGCACGAGTATAAGTAGGTCAGCCGATCCAGCGCTCATTAGCTTTTCGCTTCAGAACTGAGCAGTTCATGCGAACTTGGAGCCATTCTACTCTGCGAAACGACGGAGAAAGGCGCGTGTTACAACGTTGCAGCGACGGTGGTTCCAGTCGAGTGGCGGTAACATTTGAAGTGCACTATCTGCATTTGTTTACTGAGCGACCATCTTCCCTGTTTGCTTCAGCCTTTCACAAAAGAGCAAAGCTAAAAGAGTACTCACGGATGGTATGTCTTTTTAAAGATGCTTCCTTTAACGAGGTATGTCTCACCATCCGTGCACTGTTGGATGTGGCTGTTTCCTGACATCAGCGACAGTCACGAACGTTGTTTACATGCCTGGGCGTTGAGCATGCTAGAGTGGCGTTCGTGGATAGTTCATGTTTCTCATGCAGGAAGATGACTATCTCGGGGTTACGGATAAGGCTATTACATGACCGATAGGAAAGGGAGTCCCTTTTTCTCCGATGGACACTTAACCATACCGGATGCTGATTCAGTACACTGTAAAAAGTCATTCTGTGGGTTTGTAGATTTCACTAAATTTAATATGTAACATTTATTTAACAAAATTAATTCCTTGCTTTTTTTATTCTTTTTTTAATTAAAAATGAATTAAAAATAACTGGAATAAAATCTACTCAATTATGTTGTCAAGGATTTATCTATTGTTTTTGAATAATTCCAAAAAGAGAGAATATTGAATGACAACATGAACAAAATGAGCAGTTTTCAATTTACAAGCATTTCCTGTTTCAACGCGCGGTTTAATCAGCTCTAGGAGGCACATGCGCTGGAGATTCCCGCTGACAACTTGCAGAACTGATCGCTGCTCTTTTTCATTTCATTAAAAAAGGTAAGGAATGTTATTTGCTTAGTAAATAAAGAAAAATCTGTTGTAAATAGGTCATATTGTCAACTTTATGTAATATAGGTGTCATTAAAAAATACTAGTTAACGGTGGGCTATGAAGCTGTTAATCCTTTCATGTAACAATGGTAAACGAGCAATAATGTTTAATAATGGCTTTAGTCAGGATACATAATTTATATATCGTAAGGCATTCGTTATATATCTTAACAAATTCTTATCTTTGTGGCATATATCCGCGTCACGGATTGACTACGTGCGTTTAATTAAACTCAAACTAGGGTGTTGCTTATAATATATTAAATATTTATACCGATTAATCGAAAAATTATTTAACACTGCCGTTGAACATCAATGCAGTTTTCTTAATTTCAATCCCTTACTTTGGCATATTTAAAACAATAATCCATTAATATACATGCAATTTGTTGCACAGCATAGTAGGGTTGGAAATCAAAAATTTATTCAAATTCTGGAATCAGGTGCGTGTTCTACAATTTAAAATTGTTTAAAAAAATATTTTTACACATCTGTGAGGATCTGACATGGTGATCTGCCAGGACCTTCCGCGCTAATGTACAGTAATCACTGGCAAACAAGCAATAGAGAAAGCGTGTATGTCTTTTTTTTTTCTTTTAAATAAAGTCTCTTTAACCTAGTCATTCCTCAGAGATAACGTTACACATCCTGTTAGTAACTATGAGTAAGATTGTACGGAAGCTCTGAGTTTGTGTCAGTGAAAAATATAATACATGATCACTATAAATGTTAAATATTTTGCTATACAGAGTAAACATTCCACATTTTATATGGAATTTATGGAGTTATTAACATTCTACTTCTTTCTGGTTGCAGCCAATAATGTTGTATATTAAAAGATTAATATTTTTTCACTCTGGAGCCCTTAGTTTTATATAGCCTAGTGCTGTTTTTTTAATATTCACCTTTAACTAATAGAACATAATTAATATGTATGATATATAAATGTTTGACATTAACATATTGGAACCAAAATCAATAAGAAAAAATAAATAAATAAATAAATGATAACCAAACCTACAGCGTTACGTATTGGCTTAAATATGATTAAATTATTTAAACCTTAAATGCAAATAAACATTGTAAAATTAAAAAGTAAAAAAAAAAAAATCAGATAACAGTTAAAATGTTAAATTTACTTGTGTCTTTTTTTAATAGGTGCAATGTAATGGAGCTGTAAAGTCTGTAAATATAATGCAACAACAAGGTGTGACTTCATACGACATTACAGACTACAACACTGGTCATCTGGAACTTCGTGTCTCCATTTAGATTATCCATGCTCCTTTAAAACTTGGACTGCACTTCGCACACATATCTGTCAAGGTACCATACACAAGATAAAGATGGGAAGCCAGAAGTAGCTTCTTTTAAGCTACTTAAAAGAAGCTTCTTCTTTTAAAGTTGGTTTACTTCTTCTAAAGTTGGAAAGTGTTCACAATGTTTCTAGTAATTGCATTGACGAGCTGGTGGAAAAGCTTAATTTCATTTGCACATCTTCTGCTCCCGTTTTCAAACAAGTTGTTCATAGAAATTTAGAAAGTAGCAAGGAACAAAGTATTGTGAAGGAACCTTGGAAGAGGCTCTAGGGAGGATGCATAATTAATTTTTTTTTCTTTTTCTTTTTTTAGGATGAGCAGTGTTCAGTTGACGTGACAAGAGAGGTGGTCATCCGCTGCATTATTGAATTCCTTGGGGAACATGCAGGAGACCTCATCAAAGAATTCAAAGTATGCAGTGTCTATTTCAATATACCAGAAGTGTGACACTACCGGTCAAAAGTTTGGAATCAGTAAGATTTCTAATGTCTTTTAAAGAAGTCCCTTATACTCATCAAGGCTGCATTTATTACAGAAATACAGGAAAAAATAAAATAAAATATAAATCTTTTCGAACCTATGTGAACCTATGCTAACACTTTTTTGTTAATTTAACACATCCTTGGTCAATAAACGTTCAATGACCCCAAACTTTGAAACAGTAATATATATTGTAAGAAAACCTTTCTATTTTAAATAAATGCTGTTCTTTTTAACCTTTTATTGTTTAAAGAATCCTGAGAAAAGTATCACAGGTTCCAAAAAAATATTAAGCAGCTCAACTGTTCCAACACTGATAAATCAGAATATTACAGTGATTTCTGAAGGATCACTGAAGACTGGAGTAATGGTTCTGGAAATCTTACTGATTCCAATATTTTGACTAGTAGTGTATATGGATTGTATTTTCTGTTTAAACAAATTTGAGTTTCAGATTTTCTTGTGACCCATATTTCATAGTTTTTGAGTGTCACTGCTATTTAATTTTACAGGACATTGAAGACCAGACAGGAATTGAACAGCTTGTGATGACAGTGATTGTGACCAAGACAGGAGCTTCCAGTGAGATTGTGATTGTTGACAATAAAGCATAAGTTTGTAATTAATCTTTAATGTCTGTGTCTTTTATTCATACCTGGAATCATATTTTAATCAAATGTTATTATTAAAGTTAATTAAAAGTAATAAAACTTTAATTAAAAGTAATAAAACTATTCATTTAAGTAGTATTTATTAATGAAAACCATATGTTTGTTTAAATTTTACTTAATTTTTTTATGTGTGCTATTTGCATTACTTAATTTGAATGGCTAATTTTTGAGGAGCTCATTTGATTAAACTCAATTCTCAATTGTTGTTGAATTTTATTAATAATATTGCTTGTAATCTGTTGCCACAAATTTATTGAGTAGATGTAGGGTATTATTTTTTAGAGTGTGATGTGTGTGTTGAGTTTCATGAAATTCTGAACATTATAAGTGGAAAAATTATGGAAAAAATACAATAGTCTAACAATGTTCAGTACAGATGACGTTATAGTGCTGATCACTGAATAAATATTAAAAGGTCACACATAAACCATATATCTGTGTCATCTTCATTTTGTTCCTCTTTCACCCCAGATGAAGACGAGAGCCACTGGCTTGTTTCAGTGATATTTGAGCAAGTTTGCTAACAGCACCCACTGTGCGTGAAAACAGTAAAAATTTTCTTCATTTAAAATAAATAAACAGCTGATCAGTTAAATGTCCATTTTTGCAGATGAAATTAAGCTACGCGTACTGTGCGGAACATCATTGTAGCTTGTACAGAACACAATTAATGTTAAGGTTGAATCTTTAAACCAATCGTTTTCTTTTCTGCCCTCAGAAAAGGTTTAAGTAAAACTCCCATCTGTCAAAATGGCTTGATTATGCCAACTATACACAGGTAGGTACACACCTATAACATCCCAATGCCTCCAAAAAAAAGTCTCTTGGCCCAAAATAGGAAGTCAGTTATTTAGATTATTCTCTGCAAATTTTCTGCTTTCAGGTTTTGTATTTTAACAAACTCTATATTTAACAAACTCTAACTATAGATTTAATTGGATCAGCAGCGATTTTTTTGGGGGTGCTTCAGCAATAAAAGCACCCCCAAAGATTTCTAACTTATTTGACAGTTCATGCTGTTTATGTGAGACAGTATTAAAATATGAAAAATCATTCAGATGGA
>JAUCMT010000028.1:2041793-2055737 GCA_032357475.1 Enteromius thamalakanensis
TGTTTTGGCATCTCGAAGCGAGATTCCTATTCGTCGGTCACCGACGTGACGTCAGAGTGACCGACTGAAAGGGAACACTATTGTGAGTAGTATTATTTCTTCCGCATCCCATGCAACACCTCTGTTGTTAATTCTAAAATGTAATTTTAGACCTTGTAACAGAAGCTTATTAACTCTGTGTGTGTGTGTGTGTGTGTGTGTGTGTGAGAAAGAGAGAGAAAGAGGGAAATGTGGTAACAAGTGTTAATTTCAGTCGAGTCAAATTGTTTTTAAGTTGATGTTAAGGATAAAGTTGTCAGAGTAACTTAACGCTAACTATAGTTTTCAGTCACGTGACCTGGGAAGCCAACTGAAGCCAATGAACGCGAGACAGGGCCAACCCCGATCAATTTGCTTCCCTAGGCAGGAAATAAAATATAAAATTTTATATTTTTATTGGAAACATGCCAAATAATTTGTACAACCACACTACCCCACCCGTAAACCTACCAGTTACAAAAATTATGTAAAAACATTCTCTGAGTTCGAACGCATGATCAGATGATCCCGTCTTAATTTCTAACGCATCGCTCTATAAACTCATCTACAAACGACTTACACAAGTGAATTAGTTGAACTTGAACTAACAATGAACTAACATTACATTTGTAATTTTTTTGGTTATTTAATTATTGGCAATTAACCATTTTAATAAAAAGTGTTCGATTTCCAGTAGATGGCAGCACAGTTATACTAAACTACAGCCCTTTTTTAACGTTATCACAACAAATTAAACTGTATCTTTAAAGTCGATTTTACATAGAATCTTAATAATCCTAATATATCCTAATATATTTATATATATAACCATTACTAAAATATATGCCACAAATCCCAAAATACTACAAAACTTGAAAAAATTACACGATTACAAAATCGTAGATCTCTGGACCTCATTTTGATCTCTGAACATTTTGAACTAGACTAGGCCAACAAAAAGTTTGTTCCAAATTTTTACCTCATCTAGTTTAATATTGTCATCCTCATTCATTACATAGTTTTACCTCCGTCTTTGTCTCGTTATTCTTATTCTTCTCTTTTTTTTCTTTCCTGGGCACCAGAGGGTTTTGGGATTTTGGACATTATGGTAGATGTTCACTAATAAATCTGGGTTCCAACATAGTACATATACATATAATAGTACATATAATATGCCATGTTATAGTTTACACAACTTGAGTTTTTAAGATGTATACGAAAAAATTGCCAACCCTGTGAAGAATCATGTCTGATCTTCTAACATTTTGTATAACAAATTACATTAAAATAAATGTTTGCCAAGCAAAAAAAGGCTTGTTGCATATGCTAGATTCAATAGGTTTTATTACATAAATATTTTCTAAAGCACTAGCCGTACAGGAGTGAAACTGCACAAAACCCAGGGATTTTCTAGCTTTTTGTGGACACTGTTCAAACACAGTTTCAGTGGACATACTGTACTGTTTAAGCACTTTATTTGGTTGCTGTTTATGTAAATGTTGAATCTTGAATGAAGAATGGTCTCTGCCAGATAACTCCTGGTCATTTTTTGTGTCATTAGTTGTGCTGCCTAAACTCATCTACCCCCCAAATTCAGGAATCTCGCTATTAATATGCATAGATTACATAGGAAAGCATATAAGGCCAGAATATTAAAGCAATTCAGTGTTTTTCTTATAACGGTTTTGGAGACTACTTAACGTGAAACTTTAAGGAAGCGTAGTGTAATTTTGTTTCAAAACATGGAAATGAGCTGCTGTTTTTTATCTTATTAATTAGCATATTTATTTGTTTGACCAGTTGCATTGTGGGTTTTAAGTTATTTTGTTTTTTAAGACCTTTGAAATAAAATAAACCATTTGGAGAAGTAATATGGAACTGTAATGTGGTCAAAGAGCTGCCTGCATGATCGCTGTGCGGTTCCTTGAAAATAAGATTCAAGCATTCAAAGGCCTATATACTGTAAGATATAATATATATAGGCCTATATACTGTAAGATATAAGATATAATGGCGCTTTTTGTCCCGTGTGCACTGATGCTCTCATCTGTTGACATTTTCGAACGCCTTCCCACAGTTGCTTAATAAAATCAGACTTTCCACACAAAAAAAATGCTTGTGTCATTAATATCAGAAAAAAATTTGGGATCGGACTCGGATAATGTCTGTCGGGCTTGGGTCGGGTTTGGTTACATCTCTGTTGGGCGCGGGCTGGGCTGACAGAAAAAATGCGGCCCGATCCGCACTCTAATATGTAGGGGTGAGAGTTTTCAATGTAATCAGCCAAAACTGTTTTATTTAACTTATGTTATTTATACATTTATGAGCATGTAACTCAACCCCTGTCCCTAAACCTACCATATGTCAATAAAACACAACATACAGCAGGCAGATACAACCACCGTCATAATTTACTTGAAAAATATAAATTTTCCATGTCTTTTGATGCAAAACGATTGAGTTGTGAGAGTAATAGACACAGTCACTGTCTCCGTTTCCGTGTAATCGTGTAAAAATATGCAAATAATTAGTAATTTTTCAATCGATTGACAGCACTAATATATATATACATATATATATATATATATATATATATATATACATAA
This sequence comes from Enteromius thamalakanensis, assembly GCA_032357475.1. Lineage (NCBI taxonomy): Eukaryota > Metazoa > Chordata > Actinopteri > Cypriniformes > Cyprinidae > Enteromius > Enteromius thamalakanensis. Next base: position 2,044,418 of record JAUCMT010000028.1, read on the forward strand.
TGTAATTTCATAATATAATATAATAATGTCATTTTTAATGCATGCTGTATATTAGCAGCTTATTTTTGAGAACTTACAGTAAAGTACCTCTGGACTGAAATATTTAGCCTACTTTATCACTCAGATGTGTCTATATACTTCCTGCTAATGGAGTAATCTGAGCCCATTTTCCTGCATACTGTATATATTTCAGGATACGAATTAAAATTTCCTTACCAGAAAAAAAAAAGAAAAGAGAACTTCCTTCTGTCTCATTCCACAGAGTGTAACATATCTTACAACTAAAAGACAAGAACATATGGACAATGAAGTTAGGTTAGTGGGGGGAGACAGAAGCAATATAAAAGGCTTGTTTCTGAAAAGTATGTTTGTTTTAAAACTGGATTTCTTCACGAAGACTCATTCTCATTAACACAGAGGGGAAAGAGTAGTAAATAGGATCTAACTCATCCTGCCAGTCTTCATCAGCATCAGATGCTTCAGGATTTTATTTTTAAAACGGTAAGATTTTGCTCAGTTTTTCTATTGTGTTTTTTATTATTATTTCATATGAAATGTTAGCTGGTGTTGCAGTATGTAAGATGTAAACTTTTCCAAAAAGAAATATGATGCAAGTCAGCTGATATCGCTTAATGTTTAAGATGTTTAAGGGAAATGGATTTGTAATTGTTCTATGGGTCGTGATTAATAGCAGACATAATTAATGTTAATTAAATTGCATTTAGTGTAAACTTTGTTTAGTAATGTGTATTTGTATCTGGCAGGATGTGAGTAGAGTGCTGTTCAACGGGAAGTTTAAAAATAGAAATTTGAAGAAAACAATCAAGAAATGATTGATTACCAGATTTCCAGTGCCTATACTTCATTTACTTTTATTTTTAGTTTTAGTTATGTTTAAGTAACAATCTGAACATTATTTGGAATGCATTTCAATACGCTCTCAAAAATAAAGGTCCAAAAGCTGTCACTGGGGCGGTACCTATACACTTTTGTGCCTATTAGGTTCAAATATGTACACTTTAAGAACTAATATGTACCTTTAAGGTACATAAAAAGGACCCTTTAGGTACAAACATGTACCTTTTGAAAAGTATACAAAAAAGATATGCTGTGTTTTAATACATGGCAATGTGTAATGTAATCTAGTGTTTTTTATTAGTTATTTATATAAAACAAGTAGTTTTTCAACCTATTTTATTTTGGTTTTACTGTAACCATGAAACACATCTAATGTACTTATTTTACAATTTATATTGTACAATATTCCAGTCATGTTAAGTAGTTTCAGCATATCTGTATATCTGAAATCAAGATATTAATTTATTTAAATATATTAATATATTTATTTCAGTCAGCTTGATCTGCTAAATATTAAACTATATATAACAGTTTGTTTTTTCTTTTCCACTCATGGTTTTAGCATTTAACCAGCACTGCTGTATGGCATCCACTTTATGAACATAACTTTAATTCCTTTGTTTACATATATTTAAGCAGCTAAGCAACATTCTTATTCATGTTTTCACTAGCTTTGTTCCTCACATTCTTGTTCAGTTTTAAAGTAATTTGAAATACAAAAACAAAGTGAGTCACTGGGTCACATGGCACATCAGTATCTCTTTATCATAATAGTGGCTGAGCAACTTTGTAATGATGGCAGTCTCAACAACATGTTTAGCGAGGAAAACAGCTCTGGTCATGGCTAGTTAGCAGTGTTAGACAAAGGCCTTGTCATTGGAATTCATTACACACAGTTTCCTTACACAAGACTGAGATAAAGGCCAGTATCATCGGGTGAAACTCATCAAGAAGAGGTCATAACGACCTGACCCTTACAGAAACACGATCACTTTCCCACTGAGAACTTTCACAGACATTCTTTTCGATGTTTAGAGTCCTCTCTCTCTCTAAAGAAAGAAACAAAAGTTATAATAGAATTCCAGGGTCAACTGATCACTGCTTCGGTTCACTTAGTTACATAAAAAGGTTTAATGCTTGTTTAGCAGTTAGAACTTTAGAATCCAGAGATTGTATCTATTTATTTCTCTGTTAAATTAACTTTAAATTAATTCATGATATGAAAGTTTCTAGAATTGTAAGGTAAAATGTGAATGTGAGGCAAACTTTATGTTGAGTAACTTTAGTCCTAAAAAGGAAGTAGTTTAAGACTCGGTGTACAAGTTTTAGGCAGCTAACACCATACCTATAGTCACCAGATTACATTATCATTCATCTGTGAAGAACTGAATAACATGCTGAATTTAATGTAAATCCAGATTCATGGTTGTTTGCTACTTTTTTTGGCAGCGTTTGCAAAATACAAGTGAAGTGATGTAAAATGAGTCAAATCTAACTTCATTTACATTTTTCACCTTCAGGAGTGGAGTTGAGTTATGTGAAATAAACCCCAAACAAACCAAACTGAGTTGAATTTAACCAAACTGGAATTATGCTAATGGTTTCACAGTCATGAAACTTTACAGGTAACATTTTCAGTCTAGTAAGGTTTTGTGAATTAAACTGAACCAAATTCAATCTAATCAACCAAATGTGAACTTAACCAATCAAATCAAATAGGAATGATATTTCAGTCAAAACTTAGAGATATTGATTTTTTTTGCTTTAGGACTGAATCGGATTTATTCAAATGTGAACCTGGACCTGGTTCCTCAGTTGTTGGATCTTGGCCAAATATTGTCCTATCCTAACAAACCATGCATCAATGGAAATCTTAAATGTTCACCATCATAAAAACTACAAAACTGACAAAAAAGTAAAATCTTCCTTTTAAAGAAATATGTCACTGAGTTATCACATATTCTGACATGAGCAATAATAGAGCAACTTGAATGATACAGCCAGTTACTGTATTTGTAACAAACCGGAAAATCCTTGATCTACATTAATAGATTATTTAATGAGCTGTCCTCATTAAAATACTTAAAATAAAGCATAATTACAATGATAAATCGCTCGTCATAACCACCACAACTTGTTTAAAAGAAGATCTGGGAAAATGAGGGCCATTTCCTGTTTAAGAACAGCTTCAAAAGCTCTGCAGACAGCATCCTTGAATTAACTTGTAATCCTGCTCAACCAAGCACAAGACCTGGCCTCGTCCCAATGAGGAAGTGAATGCTGCGGGAGGAGCAACGTATCTAGGTGAGCTGGGCGGTATCCTTTTACATAGGTGAGGTTTTTGATCGGGGGCAGGGAAACTCCAAACAAATCTCCACAAGACAGAAGCTGGATAGGTGGAAATTTTCAAAAGACAGATCAGGTAGCAGTGATTGTTACGCGAAAGACAAAACGAGGAAAAAGTTACAGAAACAGAAAAAAAGAAGCATTGTGCATTAAGAAAAGGGAGGAAGGAGGAAGAGGTTTCTTGTTTTTCATAGAATTGGCTTCTGTGGTCTCCACTGGTCCTTCTGCTGTGGTCTGTTCAGCTGGCAGATTGCAGGATTGTGCTGATAAAACCATGAGGGTGAGTGTGAACAGATTCATTCTACTCGAACTAATGTAGTCAGAACATCTTTGCTGTTCGCAAGGTTAACAAGGGTAGACTGTGTTGTTTTAGATGGAATGGTAGTTGTGATTATCCTATTTGCTATAATCTTGCAACTTTTTATGTCATGCCAAACTCATTTGATTCGCAATAATATAGACAGCAGATAAATTATTATCAAAAGGAGTTGCTAATAAAATCTCAATAGTTCATTCAAACAGTCTATATTCTTATAAAACAGCATTCCTTGCTACATACGTCGTGGTGTTATTATCATGTGATTACTTACATTATATCAGCTGTATCTCTTCATGACTTTTCTCCTGTTGCTTTATGGGATAATGTATGTTTGATATGCACATGCCAGAAATAGTAGGACTTTCGCAAACTGTTTTATGAATTTAAACTTATTCAACATATTGTAGGACACTGTATACGATGCAGACTAGTCTGTGTGTTAGTAATGGGGATTTTTTTCGGTGACTCTTCTGCAGCTTACGTTGTTATTAATTTTCATTCAATCAATTCATTCAAGGAACCGAACACGTGAACATTTTACAAATGAGTCATTGAATAATTCACTTAAAAATACATTTTAAACTTAATCACGGGCGAACGTGACTATAAATGAGTCACTGAATTATCCACTCAACCTATACAGTATTTATTCAAAAACAGACGCATTCAGGAAAAGACTCTTCTAGTGTCTGGACGTGTTTGGTTTGGCCTTGTCTGGAACTATTTTCATTGTTGGACGAACAGTAGACAGAAAAGTGACTGGTAGTCTAAAATGTAAGTAACTCGATTTTAACGCTTTATTTTATGGTCGACTATTAACTGGCATGTATATTACTAGCATTTTAGCTGTTTATTAGTGCTTATAAAGCACATATCAATGCCTTATTCTGCATGACATTTATTTAGATTTCAGCTACTTAACTAACTATTAATCGCCAGAAAAATTAGGATTTTGCTGTGGAAAAAGTGCACAAAAAAAAAAAAAAAAACTTATTAGAATCAGACCAAGTCATAGATTTGTAGTTCTGATTAAATGGTTTTCCACCGGTAAAGGAGGTCTGGATGCATCTAGCAATTAAAAATAAACAAACATACTATATATATATACTAGTTATAGCTGTATATGGTTATTTTGCGAGTTATAACTTGTAAATGCGATAGGCTATTGTAAACAAATTTTTAGTTTGTTTGTTTAGAGTGTATTGACTTCACATGAAACATCCATGTTGGTTCCAAAATACTGGTAACCCTTTATTTTGATGGTCCCTTTTGTTGACAATAAGTACCTTTGCACATACATGTCAACTAGTTCTCGTCTTAGTATTAGTAGACTGTCTGCACTAGATTGAGAGTTGGTAGATATGTTAAAGATATATTACATACAGTCAACAGAATGTGTTAAAGGGGCCATCACAATGAAGTGAAGCCAAAACAGCTACTTTACATTTCAGTCATTTGAATAGGCCTGCTTCCTGTTGCAAGGTGCAAGTGAGTTTAGTATGCCTGAAGTTTAAACTGCAGTAAAAGTTAATAACAAAAGCTTGGCTGCAGTTTGAAAGGAGCTGTTGGGTCGGTATGTCTAACTAATCTGCTTTGGCATGAGTTGGCTTTGATACTTTTTCACCTGAGAAATTGCTTTGGTTGTGTTAGGTATAGTGTTCTTCTAGTCTCCTCAAGGGACCTGAAAGCTGATTATTTTATACTTGAATATACAGTAACAGCGCTTGGCATGGGATGGAGTCAATAATTGCTGGTGTTCGATTAGATCTCTTTCACAAAAGAATAATACGAGACTCAGCTGTAAAAAAAAGAAAGAAAATAAAACAGTGTGAGTGTATATCTAGACATTCTGGATAGGGCGGACAAGGACAAAACGTTTAAGCTATCCATCATTTTCTTGCCTGACATTGTGCTTTTGTGGAATTGTTGGTTGTAATTTGATTTCTAGTCAACTGTCACTCTTTTAAAACAGACACAAGCCTGTTTTACATGCTTATACTTCCATTTTTGTTGTTGTATATTTTGTTTAGTTTTTTTGTGTATTGCCATTTTGTTTTGTATATGTTTTTATTACTACCATAAATCTTTGCCCCAGATCTCATTATGTGATAACAACCCATTTATACAGAAGTCGCACTTTCAGTCTCTGTCTCTCAAAGAGCTTTCAGTGGTTTCAGTATTTGTTGAAGGGGGGATTCAAATCCAATGTCAACCTTTCAATTTGAATTCTATTTGCACTCTCACCAATATATTACTAAATTTCATTGTAATGTCTCACAGTACAGTGCTAAAAAAACAATGAAGACTAAGCTCATTTTATGTGCTAATACAACAAATTACTATAAAAAATACTGCATTATAATTATATATTGAGTAATTTAGCAAATAGTGTAATTCTGATGACTACTGCTCCCTTTAGCTGTGATCTTTGACCTATGGGGAATGTTTAGTGTTTTAAAGTATGTTAATAATATCATTTGATAATCAATCAAGGGTGGATTTAAATAGCCTACAGTGGACTATGAGTTATCAACCAGATATGAACACTCTGTGTACAAAATTCAACTGGTTACAGATAAGAAACTTGATTTTAGAAGCTAAACAAATCAGTACATAAAAAAATAAAAAATAAAACATTATGACACATGCAACTGCAAACATTGCAAATTGTAATAAATAAAATAAATTAATAATGCCTTATCGCAAAGTGGGATTAATACGCAAAATGATATTGCAGCTACAATAAATAAAAATATAAGATAATGCAATAATCTAGGTATATACTGTATATTGTAATACTTCAAATTGTATTTATGTTATATATTTACAACAAAAATAATAATTATTCGAATTAATTATTATTCTTTTAAATCACAGATATACTCTTTTTTTGTCTCTCCTGTTTAGTTATGATTTAACAAAAGCTATAAATAAAGGCGTTTCCTGAGGATACTGTTTGAAAATGCCTTGTCAGAAAAGTCAATGTCAAACCTTTTTTGATTTTGGAAGACAAATGTATGTTTAGGTGCGTCATCTCATTGTAGTTGATTAATTAAGAAGAAGAAAGAGAAACACACCCCAAACTAACTCCATATTGAAAACACAACTGAATTATAAAAGCTTTGTGTCAAAACAGCACCATCATGTACTGTAAGAAGTCAATCACGCAACACTAACTTGTTATATGCACCACAAATTTAGAAACTATCACACCCCATTCCTGACATCAGTTCATAGGGTTTATTAGTGAAAGTAAAGCTTGGCTAATCAGGTTGTTATGGTTAATGGCTTTGTTTAGAGCCTCGTTAGATAGGAATGAGTGCCATAACTTATAGCCTGCTATTAAAATAAACTGGAATTTGGATAATTCATCACCAAATCACCATTAAAATTGTTAAAATGACATTTCGAAAAACAATTCTTATTAACTAAAACTTAACAAGGGAATTATGGAGTTCTGATGATGCCAAAACACATTTGTTGGTTAAAATATTGTATCACATATAAAATAAATGAGATGCAATTTAAGATTTGACATATCCTGTCAACATCTTGGTTGCTAAATGCACTGAAATTCAAGAACTTGCGCATTCCACGATGATGAAACTGAAACTCTGACACATTTGTTCTTTTACTCGTGTACAATTCTGGGTACTTGCAAAGAAATGTATAGAATGAATCTGTGTAGAGTGTATCTAGCTATATGTCCAGTTTTATTAAAATAATTGTCTTAAACAGTTGTATTAAAATATTCAAATATTTTAATTACGCACCCTTGTGTCATCAAACAACCTATTTTCTTCCTTGTCAGTATGTATGCACAGTGAAGGTCTTAAGGAGACTGATATGGAAGAGAATACCTTTTTTTTCTTTGTGCACAAAAAGTATTATTGTAACTTTATAAAATCACCACTGTAACCACTGATGGACATGGACCACTTTAATGATGTCTTTACGACATGGGCCTTGAATTGGATAGTTGTGGTAGTTCTAAAGGAAGGAAAGGATGTGACGTGGCCAGGTATGGTTTCCCATACTAGGAATTTGTGCTCTGCATTTAACCCATCCATTCACACACACAAAGCGATGAGAAGTGAGCAACCACAGACACACACACACACACACACCATGAACACACAACTGGTACAGTGGGCAGTGGTGTATGACATTAAATATTTTTGAATTCTCCATTTGTTTTTTTGTTTTTTTATCTTGATGCAAACAGTAAATCTCAACAGAAATATGTGCTATTGTAGCAGTAACACAGTAGTAACAATAAATTAAAAATAATTTCCATTAATAAATTTAAATAGCAGTTTTTACCTAAAGTACAGGACATGAATATAAAGTGACACATTTTTTGTTTTTATTCAGATCTTATCTGACAATTATAAAATGGGTGTTAACCTGAAGATTTGAATTTTCTTGTTGAGACTGGATGTGTGTTTGGAAACACTTTGTTCTGACTGTTATTTTAAAGGTTGTTTTGAGTGACAGAGCTGTCTGGAAATGTTAGTCACTGTTTTGACTAGTAGGCTGATGTTAACGTTTCACCTCACATTCTCAGATGTGACAGTTCTGGTTTGTTCAACCTCAATAAAATACACGTAAAAAAATCATATATATATATATATATATATATATACCCCATTCATGAATAATTATATACAGGTTATTTTATTTTATTTTATTTTATTTATTAATTTATTTATTTTAATTATTTTAATGTTCTTAAAACAGAAACCTCAGCCTACATAGTGTTACCATGTGCATAAATGCACAAGAGAAATGTGCCTGAGCTGTCAGGAGAGCATTGGTCTCTGATGATAACAGCATTGGGACTAATATAATTTTCCATATCAGTAACTGAAATAACCATCCCAGATCAACAGGTGTAAAACTGACCTATTTTACTTCCTGCGATCTGCTGCTGAACAACGTTATAAATGCAGCTACTGTTTATTTCTTGCTGTAGGTAAAGTACATGTTTTCAGCTGAGTAGGATGGTTTACTAGGAAGTGTGTGAGATTTTCAAAAACATCTCGGGAAAAAAATCCCTTGTGACACATTGAAAGTGATACAGCTGAGTCATAAAGCTTTAGGGGTTTGTGTGTGTGTGTGAACGAAATAGCAAAATAACCTCTCACTTTCTCTTTCCTCTTCTGTCTTCCTTATTCTGGTTCCCAGACTAAAGTTCAGATTCCTGAGGAAAACACCAGACCCTTAAACCCACCACAGCAACAAGGTACAGTGTCTGGGGTAGCTGCTCTAACATTTCACCTGGTTTATCATCCCTCCGTTGTATTATAGATGATTTAAGTGGGTGTATTACGAGAAAGACACTGATTTCAACTGATTTTCATATTCTCCTCCAGCAGCTCGGCCCGGAAAACACAGAAGACCCATGACGGCTCCAAAGACTCAGGCGGAAAAAAGTCCGAACAAGAAAAAGATCATCATCACAGTACTGATGGTGGTGGTCGTACTGGCTATTGTGGCTGTGGCTGCTTTCTTTAGTAAGTTCTTGGTCATTTTAACCCTGTCTGGATTTCATTTGAGCACACATGATTAAGATAATGATGTGGGCTGAGGCTTCCAATGATTTAAAGTGTGTATTAGTGATATTAGACTGTATGGGGCAAGTTGTCACACTGAAATCTGTCATTAAAAGCCTGTATATCACAATTTAAGCAATAAACAATATTAAAGGGAAAATGTATGTAACAGCAAAACTAAGGTGGCATGGATATCGAATTGTATGCGCAGATCATAGCATTGAAAACATAAAACTTAAAATGCAAAACTTAAACTTAAAACTTTAAATGCATCAAATTCAAAGCATAGAAACTGCAACATTTTTTTACATTTTAATATTTAATATAAAAACATAAATAATAATAAGATTTTTGTGAAAACGTCAATTAATACTTTGTACAAAACAGTAATATTTAAAGTGAGAAAACTGTAATATGTAATATAATTTATTTAATATTTTAAATGATAAAAATCCATTGAACTATAAATTTAGAATTTCTAAAATGTGACAACTGCAATTAATATATTGTATAAATGTATACAATTTTAAACATGAATACTGTAATACTGAACATAGCAAAAACTGTTTGAATATAACAATGAAAACATTTGAATATTTTATAATGACACATTTTAACAAATATTTACAATTTTAAGTAAATTGTATATATATTTAAAGTATTTGTGAAAATTAAATAATTCCTTGAATGGATTTGAAAAAATTGTAAAACATTTTATAACATTTAAAACATTAAAACTGTAACCTGTTGCATACATTATTAAAAATACGATAACTGTAAATATACCATTTTTAACAAGTGAAGTCATAATTAAAATATTTCATATTTTTAACAGTTTAAATGTTTACAAACTGCCCTGATATAAAATAAAATATATCTTAGATCTTCTCATTAGTGGCAGTAATTTATTAATTCCTTTAACCGTTGTGACTTAAGAAACAAAAAATAGTCTGATTCATTAAACTCATTGCTGGTTGCTTTAATAACAAGTGCTGTTTTTACACTTTCATGAAACAGTCAAGCAGCTGATCGAGAGCAAGTATTATTTTTGCTCCAAGTCGGTGAAGTTCATTCCACTGGAGAAGGCCTGTGATGGGACGGAGGACTGCAGCGGAGCAGAGGATGAGTCAGCCTGTGTCACGAAGTTTAAACCTAACTCCACCTTCCCCCGTAAGACACACACACACACACCCACACCCACACCTGCTTACCGACATGTGTGCACTGCTAGAACCTGTGTGTCTGGTTTCAGGATAAACAAGACAAATCCCCCAACCTAAACTGTTTCTGTGTTTGTCTCTACAGTACGGCTGATGACAAGAGATAATGTGCTGCAGATATTCAGGCCTAATGAGAATACATGGAAAAGTGTATGTGTAGACAGTTTCACCCAACAACATGCTGAGACTGCGTGTCAACAGCTGGGATACTCAGCGTGAGTTTTGACCCACATTGCACAGTCCCTATGCAAAAATATATATATCAATATCGGAAGTTTGCAACGATATTTAAGAAAATTAAATTAGTATAACAAGACTTAGATGATTATATTGTTTGAGATACTGCTATGCATTAATACTTGTATTTTATGTATGTGTGTATACAGTATATATATATGTATATATATATATATATATATATATATATATATATATTTGCAAAAACAGTTAACTAATTAACTAACTAACTAATTTTATTTTATTTCAGTTTTATTTTAGTTTCTCGAGCTAAACTAAATGAGAAATGTGTTTCAGCTAGCTAAAAGAGAATACATTTTATTCATATTATTTCCCAACACAGTCTCACGAGCAATTCATTCATATTTGTACGAGGTGCCAAATTTGTGCCAATTCGTACTAATTTCGTACGATTTGTCTAAAACCACGTGACGGGTAGGTTTAGGGGCGGGGTTATGTTTAGGGCATTCGTACAAATTCATACGAATTGGCATCTCGTAAAATACGTACGATTTAGAATAATAAATATAAATTCGTACGAGTGCGGTCATACAAATTCGTACGAATTAGCCACCACGTAAAATATGTACGAATTGCCGTAAGATCAGGTTGTATTTTAGTTAAATGTGTAGTTCACCCAAAAATTTAATTCTGTCATCATTTTAACCCTCAAGTAGTTACAAACCTTTATGAATATAGGAAGGTATTTAGATAAAAGTTTATAAACAGGTTGTTTTTAGTCACTATTGACTTACATAGTAAGAGAAATAAAATACTATGGTAGT
>JAUCMT010000028.1:2061749-2077668 GCA_032357475.1 Enteromius thamalakanensis
ATTTAATTTAATTTAATTTAATTTAATTTAATTTAATTTAATTTAATTTAATTTAATTTAATTTAATTTAATTTAAAGCAACTTAAAACAAATAAACAAATAAATAAAAAAAGTTAAATGTAAGTATTCAAAACAACTACTACTACAAAGACAAAAGCAAATTATTAATATTTAATCTAAAATTAATCTTTCAAAAAACACACAAAAAACAGGGTTGCCAGGTCTACGAAAAAAAAAAAAAAAAAAAAAAACAGCCCAAATGCTAATCAAAACTAGACCCACTCTATGTGTGTGTGTGTTAATTTATTATCTTTTTATTATTATACCCCTCCCTTGAAGGACTCTTTGAGAACTCTGCAATCCACAGACTGTAACCCGATTCCACTGTAAAACCGCAGACTTGGCAACACTGATGGAAACTGAAGATATAAAATAAAAGCTAATTCAAAAAGAGCTTTTAGCATTTTTAATTCTAAAATTGTATTGTAATAAAAACTCTACATAAATACACTAACATACCACTTACTTCTAATAGTTATTACATAAAATTGGATGAAACATTTAAAATACATGTTTTAGTTCCAAGATGATAACATGTTACCATTAACTGAATTAAATGTTAGAAAACTGAAGCATATTACATACTGTTCCGCATACTCTTTTTAAAACGCAGACGATATTCTATCTGTACTGCGCAGTAAGCAGTATACGAATTTGCCATTCCAAACATAGCCAGTGTGACTGGAATCCTTGATTATTTAAAATCCACTAGAGGGAGACAGAGCGTCTTGGAATGTGTTGGAGCACATAGCAGTCCTTACACTCTCTTGGCTTGGCAGTGAGAGTGAGTCACCCAGGCAGTGCAATCCAGTTTTTTTGAAATCCATTATTTTTTGTAAGTCTACTTTACAAAAGGTCAATCTGTTCCTGAATGGGATCAGATCAGAACTAAATATAGTACAAGAATTTTAAAAGAGTGCAAGTGGGTTTTGGACATCCCACACAAGTGCAGTAGAACAAATTTTTACTGCAAAATAGAGAGGAAAAATTGTGCATATAAAGCACATTTTATAGTTCATATCTCATATTTTCTTTCTACCAGGATTAAGCTGCCTGCCTGAAAATGCAGCAATTTACCTTAACTTAGTAGTTGTAACATGTGACATGATGTTGAATTAATACAGCCTTCCAATGTAAAGAACTTTATACTACATAATGTGTTGGCCTATTTGAAACATTTTAGTTTTTTTCAATGATAGATCAGACATATACATTCAGTTTTGCCTGCTATAACCCTTCAGATCCAAAGAGAAACATAGTCTGACGTGTCCAGATTTATGGCTCAGTGCTGCACTCTTAGGATGCGGTTTTGTACTGCAACACTGCAGCTATGCAGTCTGCTTTCTCCTGCCAGATATTACTAGCCGAGCCCAGAGTTGGCTGATCTGAGCCAACTATTACAGCAGACATAAGCAACCAGACCCAGATATCTATGCGTCTATACAGCTACACATTACACCAGTGGTTCTCAACTGGCTGCCAACTAAAAATGGATCTGAAATCAGTTTTATTTAAAAAAAAAAACCTGCTAGTTTTATTATTCTATCATAAAATAGGAATAGTATCATGCAAATCATTCTGTGGCATTTTGGCAAATCTTTACCTCCCACTCTAGTAAGACAGATTCTAACATGGACGGGTTGTGTGACCTTCGAAACCATGAACAAAATTGGTTTAAATACTATATTTAGAGTTTTCAGTTCATGCACTGTCATTGGGGCAGTACCATTGTTTGTACCAAAAGGTTCCATCGTGGTACATTAAAAGTACTTATTAGTACCTAAAATCTACATATTTGAACCTAATCGATACAAAATGTACCTTTTGAAAAGGTTCTGCCCCAGTGACAGCTTTTATACCTTTATTTCCGAGAAAGTGGAGATATTTAGACATTTTAATGCATGATTCCTACTTGATATCCAGTGCAAAGCAGAACCAGTTGAGAACCACTTCAATATTTCATAATCATTAAACATCTGATTTAAATAACTGCAAAATATTTACGGGGGGAAATGCATATGCAGAGCAGAATTAGGTTAACATAAAAGCTTAAAATAGCTAAATAATAAAAAAGAAGCTCTAATAAAAGTTCAAGTTGCCCATTTGCGTACAACAGTCCTTTCTCGAGAGCCTAGGCACTCATGTATTTACTTTTTTTTTTTACAGTATTGCTGATCTACATAATCTCCTTGTTTATGTGATCATTTCATTAAATACAGTAGCTGCAAATGACAAATGGCAACAAGCTGTAAGAAGCATAACACGGTGAAACATTTTGCCATAAAAAGGCAACGTGAACAAAAAGGCAATGTGAACAGCTCGACAGCAGTTAGGACACTCAACGCTAACCACATTACTGTACAGTGCATCTGTCAGACAGAGCGGCACCAAATCCTTTCTCCAAAGCATATATTATATTAACACACGTATGGATGCAGTTCAAAGCAATTCAATGAAAACGAAATACTTGAATTTCATGCAAGGATTTCATACCGCTCTGTCAAAGAATCCCAAACAGTTGAGATTGCCGAAGCCCCTGATTTCTAAAAGAGAGTAAGTGATTTGGAAGACTGCTAATATGTGCACATACAAGCCATATATAGCCATTCAAGAGACAAATTATTTCTGTTCCATGAATATCATCACTGCATTCAACTACATGTTTAAATAGCTTGCGGTAAGTTCTACGCCGTTCGTACTTCGCTCTACATATAGCATAAGCATTCAAAACACTGTTACGTATATCTTTATGAATAAAGTGCCCAGAAATTACCCCTCAGAACTCTGCCATAACTATAATCACTGCGTACATTCATCTTTGGGTTATGGCGGAAGACTAGTAGGGTTTCATTGCATTTTTTTGCAGCGAAATCGCAAAGTGACATTCATCGCATGTTATGAATTTGTCAAATACATTTACACTTAAAACCAGATATGAACAAGCACTGAGCATTTACGGGGTTTCCGAAACAAAAGGAAAGAGGACCACAAACAAAACAAGATGGAAGCAACAGTAAATCGTCCACCTTTCAACTAGCAGTTCTATTTTGGCACTTGAATCTAAAATAATTACTTGCTCATCAAAACAAAGTTGGTTTGCTTTGATAAGCAAGAGTTCGCTTCGCAGCTCCAAATCGTCTAAGAAACAAAATCCCACCATTATTTTCCACCATTCGTGCATTTTTTTGAATTAGCATCAAGCTAATCTGATCTATGAGAAGATTTGAGAGGTTTATGCTAATGCTAGTTACATGTGCACTGTAATTATCCATTGAGAGGGATGTGAGGTATTATTATTTATTATAGTTTGTCACAGAAGTCTTGGGTCTTTGTGTAATGATATTAAAACATTAGCATCTGGTGGTGCAGTTTAGCACACAGACGTTGCTAGCTTGCTAGTTCTGAACATTAGCATTGTGTTCTGTGAAGTTTGGATGTCATAAACTTTACCAGTTAACTACAGTTGCCTTTATGCCTGTATGTTATATACGTACAAGATGAACTGTGACGTTGTACGACAAGCACAGATTGATCAGTCATGTGAGAAGAGACAGGAGAACACGATTCGGAGAAATGGATACATAGTACACTAGATGTACTGTATAAAATCGTTCACATGCATTAGGAAAAGTTACTGATTATTAAAGCAGCATCAGAAGATCATTCATTTTCTACAGGGAGTTGGTTTCTGGGGATTGTCTTTATATTTTAATGTGTTTATTTTCTAGGGATTTTTTTTTTTTTTTTGTATTTTTTTTGCTTTTTGATGTGAGCATTGTTTAAATAACTTATCTATATAGCATTTGAAGGCTCCCAGGAAGCATGTGGAGCTTGAAGCGTTTACAGGCACCTGTGTTATCTAAAGCAGAAAAAACTGAAAAAGAAAGAAATAGAATAAACCGTGCTGGATGCTGGATATACACACCTCATCTACATCTCTGGTGAGTCCTTTTTATGTTTACTTCCTTTACTTCGAACGCTTTAGCCAAGAAAAACACTCTGCACAGCATTATTTTCACACAACACAATGTGTCAAAATGTATGTGTTGTAATACCAGCATTGCCACCAGAGGTGCTATTGCGTAGAATGTGTTTCTGGCCTTCAAGTGCACTCACATCCTGTTCTTTAGCTCAAAATCACTTGTAAAATTAGTGGGAGTGGTTAATAATCATACTCGGTTAGCTGCTTGAATTGGTGGTAAACATATTCCAATTTAAAGAGGCACCCTTGGTTTTTAATGTGTAAGTTGTTTAGTATTTTCCAGAAATGCGTTTCTGTTTTTGACTTGTCAGCCTGTGAGAGATTCCACCTCGGGATTGTTTGGAATGCAGTGTGAAGATGTGTAAAGTTGCACTGGAAGTTTATCGCAAACATTTCGCTATGTAGGTCTTGTGCTGTCGAGCATTGAAAGGATATGGCAGTTTGTGAAGAAGGCAGTGTGTGTGTGTGCTGTGTCTCACAGACAAGAACAGAATGCAAGTACAACAAAGCGTCTCCCATCATCTACTTTCTGATTATTATTATTTTTTTATGCTGTTTCAGTCCAGCAAAGGGTGTGTGATCCAGCCTGCAGCACTTTGTATTTTTCCTCAAGCACAATCTAAAATATATATATATTTCCACAAATTTATATGTAGCATTTTTTCTCATGAGATAAAGAGAATAAAACTGTCCTTTGTTATGACTTTCTTTCATTATGTTATGATTACATATGCATGTATACATATGCTCACATATGTACACACACATGCTCTTTTCATGCCTTTGGTGTTGGTTTGCTGTCTGCTTTAGATCCTGGGAGGCCGTTTTCTGTATTGTCATTCCCTGAAGAGCTCACAAGGCACTCTTTACTATAAGAAAAAGGGAAAAAAGACAGACATTGGCAAAAAAAAACCAAAACAAAACATATTTTGTTTAAATGTCAAATGTGTTCAAAAATGTTTCATCCTCGATTTTAAGGAAAACTTTCAATGTAATAACTCTATGAATATGGTGTGAACACTACATATCTGGACATTGATTTAAATGTACACATCTTAATTATTGTTTTTAAATTATTGTATCTATTACAGAAGATGGTTTTTATAGTTCTAGAATGAATCAAACAGATGAAATAGGGAAATGTGCTAAGAGGGATGACCCATATCACTATTACAAATAAGTGCCTTGTTATTGACATTTACTCAAAATGACAAAATTATATTTATTGACATTTTCTCTTGTATCACAAGGGTTTTATAACAGTCACCATGTCACCAGACAAGCACTGGACCCTAGTGGGTTGCTTCTGTTAGTGTGCGACACATGGCACATTTACAGAAAACAGAGCAGCAAACCACTTCCCATTATAAATTAAAATGTGCTATCTTTCGGTATGTCGGACGTCTGTGGGTCCAAGTCCACCTTGTAAGGTCCTAATCAAGTCACAGACTTTAACCAATTGAGCTTGAGTGAAAGACATTTAGTAATGTGTTTTAATCTTAGTTTTCTGTCTGTCTGTCTGTCTTACTGTGTTCTATCTATCAAAACGTCATGTGTCTAAGAGACACATTATAGTGTCTTGTATTGAAGTACCTGCCAAGCATCGCATTATGAAACAAGCACAGGTTAAAATTAGCTCATTTGTTTAATCTCTACAGTTTCATTATTGTAGAGTTTTTGCTGAGGTTAGAACTGACTTACTTCTTCTCCTGGACCTTGTTTAGAACGGCGATGACTACGGCTTTTATCACCATGATGAGAATGATCAGGCCAATGACTCCGCCGAGCACAGACACAATGATGAGAGTCAGTGTGTTGTCCACCTCTTTCACTGTAAAGACAAACACAGGTTGAGTTGATCCGGTGGTTATAACATCAAAACAAAATGAGGCCTTTTGTAAAATGAAGAGTGGAGACTTACATTCGTCCACCACATAAAGAGTGAAAGTTGCACTATGGTTGCGTTCCTTCTCCTTGGGGTTGCGGGCAAAGCAGATATACTCTCCCTGGTCCTCAAAGGTGACGTTATGCAGTAAGATGGAGATGTTATTCTGTTTGCTGGAGCCAACAAACTCCACACGCTCATGATAGATTTTCACGTTGGGTTCTACTCCTTCTGCTGGAATGATGGCCTCACAGAGCTGAGGGAAAAGATAGTGTCACTAGAGAGTATTTGGACAATTAATTTACAACTTTTTTAAACGGACTGCATGAAAATGTGTGTGCTTGAGAAAGAGTAAAATGAAGAGTTGAACCTTAATTAGTGTCCCATTGTCTTTGAACTGCCAGTTGAAGTAAAGGTTTTTGATGCCGATGCAGCTGGCGTAAGTGCAGGGTAAGAGCACTGAACTTCCATTCATCACTTCAATAAAATGGACCTTCCCTGTATTCACCTCCAGTGCCTGAGCGTACCACACTCCTGAGAGAAATAGAAGAGATGAGCAACAATTATCAAGCAAGACTTTTTATCCTATCAAGAAACAGTAATTGAAATACATCCGTATGGTTTATTATACATCTCTGGATGTGTGTGTGCGTGTGTGTGTGTACACAAAATCCAAGAAGTGCTCATTTACTGTGCATTATAAAGCAACGTGGTTTCCATTCATCAAAGAATCCTAAAAATTTAAATGTACAGTTTCCACAAAAACAAACAAACAAAAGCATTTTTTTCAGTACAGCAAAGCTGTATTAGTATTAGCAATAAGCAATGTTTATTGAGCAGCAAATCTGCATATTCTGACTTCTGAAGAATTGTGTGACAATGAAGACTGGAGTAATGAATGTAATATAATAAAAATGTTTAGCAACATTTTTACTGTTTTTCTGAACAAATAAATGCCTCTATGAGACCCTTTCAAAAACAAAACAAATAATTAATAATAATAATAATCTCACATTTATTTAGTTACTTTTTCCATTTAGTTATTTTATATAATTTTACAGTGTATTCTAAATTAATGAATTAATTGTACTTTTTTTAAGGTGTACATTTTCCAAACTTTGAGTACAAGATCATACATGTAACATTGCTATTTTAAATACAGATCTCATGGCTTTCATTACAATTGCACATATTTTCAATAAACATAATCATTGTTTTAAAACATTTGATTATTGTAACGTATATTTGGAACATTTGAATTTGAATGTTTCACAGAAACCTTTCAGCTTAGTACCTTTAACCATCGATCATTCATGAGCAAACAATGCACGATATAGTTACATCACCGTTGTTTCTGAAATAATACAGGAAATAATTGTCATGTTAGAAAATACACTTAAAATATAACTTGCATAACTCATACATAATGTTTTTAATTGTATGTTTTTCCAGTGTGTTATAAAAGGTGAATATATGGCATGGCCCTATGGTTTTACTGTCAATGCAGTAAAAGTATACTCACTGTGCTGTATGACTGAATCTATGCTGTAAAGCAGCTGAACTTTTCAGTTGATAAGTGATTTAATGTGCAGTCTCTACCATAATGCATCTGGATACAGTATCAAATGACATGATGTAATGCATTTAAAGCAGTATTTGATACCATCTGTCTCTATTCTTTTCTATTTTTATATCTCAGATCAATCTCCGATCTAAATGCAAATTTACGTAGTTAGAACTACAGCTTTGGACCTGTGGATATAGTTTCTTGTTGAGATGTATGAAAACTAACATGCATTACTATATTTATCTTCCATTCTGTCTAAATATAAAATGTGTTTTAATTATGTATTTTTGCGCGTCCATTCTAAACGCTGTTTTTTGAAAAGTGGGAACCTCGGAGTATGACTTAAGAGGGAACCCACAATGGTTCAAGGACCAAATTAATCATAATGAAAGTGAACAAAAAATAGTAAATTAGTCAATATATTAACATGTAAAACAAAATATGTTTTATATAATGAAAATTGTATTAATACATTTTAAACAATAAATGTTAAAACAGCTTGCCATAGTCTATACAAATCTGCTAACAGTTAACAGTCATGTTCCATTCCAAAATATGACAAAAAAAGAGCCATTCAGTTTGACATGCAGAGTTGTTTTCTGACCCCAGCTCTGGCATTTGCAGCATGTGTCTAAGAGCCATTGCGGGAAGGACTATTTATAAATGCATCCATCTCAGTATTTAATTTCACAGTGTATCTCATCATGTGGTGAAACAGCAAGTTGTTCTGTGAGGTTCTTTCTTTTTGTACATGTAGTTGACTTGATTGTTTCAGCACTTTTCTGTGATGCTACATGATATCTTTTCTTTTCTTATCTTTTACTTAAAACAGAATCTGGTTGGTAAGGCTGTCAAGAGGCCTACAGGAGCGGCAGGAATTTCTGGAAAGTGCTGGCTATGTAGTACATTTGACAACAATTTCCCATATTCTTTATTTGTCTGGGCTATGGGGTAGGGTGGCAAGGAAATCATCCAAGCCCAGCAATATTTCTTGCAAAAACACTTTTTAAGCCTTCCAAAAGCATGTGGGAGAATGTGTTATGGTCTAATCAATGACACCAAGGTTGAAGGTAAAATCAACACAGCACATCACCAAAAGAACCCATACCCACAATGAAGCATGGTGGTTGCGCATCATGATTTGGGGCTGTTCATCTATTTTTCAGCTGGAACTGGGACCTTAGTCAAGCTGAAGGGAATTTAAAACAGAAAACCCTTACAAACATTAACCATGGTTCTACTATAGTAAAATTGTGGTTAACCATGACCATATAACTGTGCTTTTTTTTTTGGTTTAAAAAAACATGATTCAGATACCATGGTTTTACTACAGTTATAGTAATACTATAGAAAAACTGTAGTAAACTTTGGCAGCAGAAACCATGGTTTTAACGTACCACAAATTCACTATGGTTGTAAAACCATAGTTTAACTATAGTCTTACTAGATACTTAATAAAGTATCTAAAATAAAATAAAAGCCTAGGTATTCAACAAACATCTACAATATTAAAACAGAATGACAAGTTACTTTTCTATGATACAGACTTTATTACAGCAGTTACATCATCTGAAAGAAAATAAGAATTGTTGCAATTGTTTTCACGTGACAAAATTTTAACTTCAACTTATTAACAATGGTGATAAATCACTGCAGTTGTAGAGATGGTTTTCTGCTAATTTACAAAATAAAAACATCATATTGTTTCACTGCAATAATGAATTATATTTATAGAAATTAATCACATGCTGTACAAATAAACATGACTTAGTGTACATACAAAACATTATACCACCTACTTCCTTTACAATATCTTATGTAGGGCTGCCTGCAAAATCATTTTTTGATAATAAACTTTTAATTTTTTTTTTTTTTATTAATTGGATGAAAACAAACAAACAAAAAAAAAACATCTTTTAAAACAAATATAAGATTGCTTGAGACACCAGATTGCTTGCTATTTTATAACAAAATTTAAAACAAAACACAAAACTTCAACTTGTAAGAGGTATAAGAAACAAACACAATCATTTGTCTTAACAAAGTAATTTATTCTATTAATGGACAATTCCTACAATAGCAGAATTTAAATTTTTTCACTTAATTTCTGCCAAAAATATTTTAGCAAAATGTGTATTTTAGTAAAATATTTTCATTATAGATTAGTTTTTTGCTGGACTAGTTTTATACACAAGCCTAAACACAAGCTCAAAACAGGAGATGTGTGCAAGGTGCATCAAGGTCACATTAACATCCTTTACCCCAATATTAATAAAGGTAAAAAAAAAGGTTATTTCATTGGAAAAGTTTTACACATTCTACAAAATAGAAATGATAAAATATCAACTCACATGAGATGAAGATTTCAGTAATTTCAGGCTTAAATCAAGCTGATTCATTTTACATTGAGTCATGGGGGCTGATGAAGGCCAGATGAAGTCTCCACACCCTTACTTAGTGAAAGAAACGCCCCTCTTTTGCTCTCTGATGCTGCATACATAGCAGTAGTTGTCAGTTGTCAGCAGGTTACAGTCCACCTTTGGTTTGGTTGTCTTGATTTTGACCCTACACTGTAAAACATTTCTGTAGAAATTACAGTATTATTCACAGCTGTCTTGATTTTAAATTTATGTTATTAATTAGCGACAGTTTGTTCAAAGATAAATGAAAATTAAACATTAACAAATCTTTATCTTTACAGGACAAATTCAATAAAATAACAGCCTCATGCACAGCATTTCTGGGAACCAATATCAGAAGAAAACAGAAAAAGGTTGATGAGGATTTCTGTTTCCCAGAATGTTTTTTTATCCTGCCAACCCCAAGAAAGCTCGTACCTGAGACTTCGTGGTGGGCCGTGGAACCTCCTTTACGACCTGGACCTTCTTCTCCTGGGGCTTGACCAGTCCTCTTTCGATGATGAAGCCCAGATACTTTACTTCAGACTTGCCAAGATGGCATTTGCGGGGTTGGCAGTCAGTCCAGCCCTCCTGAACTCAGACAGAACCCTCCGTAGCCACTCCAGGTGATCCTCCCATGCCTCAGAGTGGATCACTACATCGTTTATGTAGTACTGTTGGTGGGGTCGGAGGATGACATCCATGAGCCACTGGAACGTGGATGGGGCCCAGTGAAGGCCAAAGGGAATTGTCCCGTATTGCCAGTGTCCTGACGGCATGGAAAAGGCAGTTTTCAGCTTGGCTTCTTCCATCAAAGGGACCTGCCAATACCCTTTGGTCAGATCTAGGGTGGTGATATACCAGGCCCTTCCCAAATGCTCCAGCAGCTCATCCACCCAGGGCATGGGATAGCCGTCAAACTGAGACCTCTCATTTAGTTGTTGCTATTATAATTACCATAAATTATCGGACCCAATAATTTATGGGTCCAACTCTCTCTTCCACTGTGTATGGTCCCTGCCACTGAGCAAAGAACTTACATGCCGCTTTGGGGACCAAAACCATCACTCCAGGGTGTAATTTCTGCGGTTGGGCCGCCCCGTTGTAGTGACACCGTTGGGCTTGCTGGGCTTAAGCCATGTGCTCCCGGACTAATGGCATGACTCAATTTTCAATTTTGTCAATTTTCTCTCTCATCTCCCTCACGTGTTCTTTGACGATGCGGTGGGGTGCCACAATAGCTCAAAGGAAGGCCTGTGGTACCTCACGAATTCCAAAGAGGATGTAGGGCAGGAGCTGGTCCCAATCTTTCTGGTCTTCAGACGCATCCCTCCGGACCATCTGTTTCAGCGTTTTATTTTATAGGCTGTCAGTCTGTGGATGGTATACTGAAGTCTTCACCTGTTTTACTTTCAGCAGCCGGCACAAGTCTGCCATTAACCAGGATACAAAGGGGGTTCCCTGGTCAGGGGGGGTCCCTGGATCTCTGTTGGTATCCCTACACGACTGGCAACCAGGAACAGTTCCTGGGCGATGGCTTGGCAGTGGCATCGAAAAAGCAAGGCTTCTAGGCATCCGGCACCTGCGCCAGGTTCAGCCAGAGATGCCACTCCTGGACCACCGCGGTGGACATCACCTGACCAAGGGCACGCACTGTGACCTTTATCACCTCTGGGAGGAAAGGCACTGGGGGACAGCGCGGTTGGACCGAGGCTCTGGCTCCCAGAAACCCATCATCCAGCTGCAAAGGGCACCTCCAAACTGATTCCTGCAGCACATAACCCTCCCGATGCAGTTTCGGCCTCACCGTCTGACTCAGCCTCTGATGATGCAGAAGACATCTCAGCCTCTTGGGCGCCCCGAAGGACACACTCAGTCCTGTTACGGGGGAGTGGTCTTCTTCGGGAGGACCAGGGAACTACGCAGTGGGCCTGTTACACCAGACAGAACATTATGGACAGTCTCCTGGAGGTCTGCCAAGTGCCTTGGCGTGGCAGTCGTGAACTTGCTACAGACCAACGACTTCCAGCGGGAAGGACATGAGGGGAGCTGTCTCACGAATGAAAGGAGAGTCCTCAACGTAGCTATGGTCATCCGCTCGCAATGAGTTCGCAATGAGGCCACCTCAGTGTGTTTTTGGCCCAGTGTGAGACCTGATGACCGAACAGACAAACTGGACTTCCCTTTGGAGCAGAGTAGTAAAACTGATCAATGGCCATCTCGGACGCCTCTCTGTCTCTGGGAAATGGTAACAAACTGACCAGTCAGGAAACTGGAGGCACTTAGGGCATTGTTCTGCTGAACTTCCTAGTGGCTTGTGACACCCTCCATAGCCCCACGACCAGCACATAAATAACGAATTTCAAAGCCTAATGACATTAACACCGGACAGCTAATGTTCGAAAGATTGGAACCATGTGCCTAAGTGTTGAACTTTGACATCCAGCTGCGCGGACTCAGGACAGGGATTAATTTACAACAAACAATAGCAGGATTTACTATGTGAAAAAAAACCCCTAAAAACACGCTCTGCGTTGACCTGTCCAGCACGCACACACCAGCCCTGCCTTCCCTGAGAAGCACACTGGTTTTGCATCCTGAGCAAATGAACGCCAGAATGTGCTGGAATGTCTTTGGAAGCAACTATTTTAGCAATGTAAGAAACAAATATGTATGTCACGTTGTTCAATACACTATGTATGTCGGTGTTATAATATTGGATTTTATTAGGCATCTGTGTGCGCCATGTATGGAATGAATGAGTGAATGAATGCAATGAATGCAGAAAATACAGACGTATTTAGTATGTAACGAACACGCAGAAGATAGGGAATTTATCTGTGGTTATGGGTATTCAATATCTTTAATCAGGGAAAAGTTATAAAACTTCGTAAAAGTTTATACTCAAGCTTTGAGACATGCCTTTACTTCCTTGGTGTCACATGGGCGCTTAATGTATTCAACACAAGGGACCACTCAGGGTTAAGACCCTCCTTACAGCATTGGACTGATTGGCTGTTCCCCCCCTCGGGGGCAGGACAAACTCCACATTAAAACCAGGATGCACCCAAACATCGGTGTGCTTGGACGTTCATGCTCGGACATGTGCTTGGACCATTTTGAAAAGATATGAGACGACATCTACTCTAATCATCCAACGCATCAAGGAGAAGCAACAGCGGCAACCAGCGAAGAAACTTAGGAAAGAAAAGTTCACTCAGTCTGCTCGACCGCAACACCGCACAATCCATCTGTGCCCTCCTCCTTTCAAGAACTCACTAAAACAGCTCATCCGGACTGCTGAAGCTTTCAACATCGCTTTCAACTCGCTACAACTTCTAAGAACTGCATGCAAGGACACCAGAAAGCCAACCAGAGACCACAGAAGACGACGCGTCATCTGACCAGCTGAGAGAATGGTAACACAGGCAACAGTTCCTTTACTCGCTGAATGATGAAAATTGTACCTTAAGCTAAACTTCTCCTGGTTGGTTTCTCACGGGTTATGGTTCTAGGAATTAGCAGCAAGTGTTTTGAATCTCAGCAAAGCTCATAACTTAGACAGTAGTAATGTGTGTGTGTGTGTGTGAATGTGTGTTTGTTGTTTACGTAATCCTTGTTTAGTGTTGTACAGTAGATTAGTTGACAATAAAGTGTATTCTCATTATTAAGAAACATCTGTTTGTGTATTGTGTTTTGAAAAGGTCAACAATTGCTTAGATCGAGCTACCCCGCTCTTAAGAACTAAAAAACTAAACTTTTGTTTTGACTCGCTGATCACGTGTCAGGCAAACTGTTTAAAAAATGCTTATTGTGCTAAACGCTGGACGTATTGGTCAATAGTGTATTTCATATTTCAACATTCCGGGTAACTATATCTGGAGATTCATTTGCGTAGAGTAACCAAAGAGCTAATTAAACAAAGAAATTAAACGCAAGATTCCCCAAAAGGTGGATTAATAAATTTATTTATTAATAACCCCCTTAATATCTTACAGCACACACACACACATTATAAGTCCTCTACACAATCTGACATGTGTTTAAAATTGAACTGGAAATTAGGTGCTGGGCGTCCGGCCAGAGGAGAACTGGACCCAACTCCAACTAAGCCTGGTTCTCCCAAGGTTTTTTCCCCCATTCTCTCATGGATGGGGTTTTGGTTCTTTGCCGCTGTCTCCTCTGGCTTGCTTAGTTGGGGACACCTGATTTCTAGTGATTATCGTTGTTTTGGTTACAGAGACTGTCTCTGCATTTGATAAATAAACAGTTTAATCTCGCCATAATACATTACCATCACTCTGTTCTTCTATTTGATAATGTTCAGTGTCAATCTGTATTTGTTAAAAGAGCTATATAAAATAAAAGTGAGTGATTGATTGAACTTTAACAAAAAAAGAGCATATACTAATTCAAAATTAATGAAAATCTCTCTAAAAAAACTCTCAAATTTACACAAGAAATTAATTTTTGAATTACGTAAAGAACACAAATATGACTGATTGTAAAACAAATATAAATCATATTTCTTGAAAACCCAAAAAAGAATGTATTTAATAATTCATTTACATTTCACGCAAAATGTGTGGGCAATGGTAATAAAATGAGGTTTGTGTCTAACTGTATGTGCGTCTCTGGCTCTGCTGTGTTTACACATAACACAAGACACAAGTTCTTGTTGTATGCTGCATATAGGGTGTGTAGCCTATACATTAACACGAGGACATTAGCCGTGCTTTAATAATTAATTACCCTTCAACAATGATCTCTTGACCTCCGGTCAACCATCACTGCTGGATATTAAACTCAGCTGCAGAATTAGAATGGCACTTTCTCAACAGAAGAAATAAACGCACATACATGCAGACAAAGACTCATTATGTGGCACGTGGGTCTTTCACAAGAACACTGTGTTCTGTACATTTTGTCCTACATGTCACGTACAAAGAAGCGCGGACCGCGGCGGACGTGCGCGTTCACGAAGTGCTCTGACACCATCTGGCGGTGAAGACGCGTCATTACTGAACGCGACACACTTTCGAAATAAAGACAAAAAAAATTCGACCTCTCTGTGGTCATTAGTATTTTGTTATCTAATGCAAACACTTTAAGACAGTAAATTAAGTGTACAAATCATTTTTGTTTAGATAATACTGGGACTAGCTGTCACATTTAACAGTGAATATTTCTGAAAAGAGATAAATCTGTTTTTAGCAGTTCTCAAAAATCCAAAAATGGTTTCATTGTACATTCCAGTTAATCTCAATTAGATTGCAGTTTGATCATTTCGGCTGGGTTAAAAAAACAACGTAAAAACAAAAAAACAAGTTAACTATTTTTGCAAATAATTAAAATATCTTGGATATATAAAATAAAAAATAGTTAAATGAAATAAAAATGTGAGTGTATATCTTTTTTATTTCTAAGCTTAATGTTCGATTTGGAGTGATTACAGCAAAATGTGGAAGTGGAAATTATAATGCTTAATTGAAATGTTTAGAGCTTCTAATGCACATTATTTGAAAGCATCTAGTTTAAGACTGAAACATTTTAGTATAATACATTTGATTTTGATTTCAAATGAAATATTTTATGTAATCTTAGTTGGGGTTTTAGTCATTTTTATTAGTGTATTAGTCATGAAGCTTCCAAAAAGACGATTAAACCCTTAAAACTGTGCAAGCATGTGATATATTTTATTTGAGCCATATTTAAGAACATTTTAAATGTTCTGGAGCAGCCTGAACTCGTCAGCTCATTAATAAAGACTTTAAGACCTAAAGTGGGAATTATGGATTCATCTAAATTTTATTTAGAAAATGTCTGATAACTGCAATTTAAATGTCTGTATATTTCTGCTGAAGTGCACAAGTAAATATGGATTATGTGAAGATTGTTTTAAGTTTACTTAACCCTCATAAGGATCTTGGGGTCTATATGACCCCAACCACCTTTTCCTTAACGAAAAAAAGTGTTTCCCTTCATCTCAATGGAAT
Organism: Enteromius thamalakanensis; assembly: GCA_032357475.1. Taxonomy (NCBI): domain Eukaryota; kingdom Metazoa; phylum Chordata; class Actinopteri; order Cypriniformes; family Cyprinidae; genus Enteromius; species Enteromius thamalakanensis. The sequence continues at coordinate 2,077,639 of JAUCMT010000028.1, forward strand.
AAAATTTTGTGACTTTTCCTCATCTTCCAT
>JAUCMT010000028.1:2093272-2106494 GCA_032357475.1 Enteromius thamalakanensis
TGGACATCTTGGATGACATGGTGGTGAGTAAATTATCAGCAAAAGTTTTTTTGAAAGTGAACTTCTCCTTTAAATTAAAAAGGTTAATTTCTGACAATTCCCTCTCCTGTTTCTCCTGAAATTCCATCAGAGAAATTAAAATAGACTCAAATTTTCAGTATACAGTAATAATATGGAGCTAGAAAATTGCCAGGGTTACCATAGTCTAAATAATTCGGTCATTTTAAAATCTTTGTTATCTTAAATATATCTTGAGAAATCCTTGGGACCTCCTTTTAAACTGGAAAGGAGACTCCCTCTCCCTAACTATCTCTCTATGTGTCTCTATCAGAATATTTCTCTATCTGGCGCTTTGCCAGGTCTTCGAGTAAAACCAACCACAAATCACCCCACAATGCAGGGCTGGATCAATGATTAGGTTCCAGGAAGGGAAACTAGATCGAACACTGCCTACACTTGACTAAAATACTAAATATGCATGATAAATAAAGTAATGGACACTTTTGAGTCCTGTAGTATCCCAGCTGAGCTCATTCAGGATATCAAATGTATTATTTACATAATTTATGATGCCGTTTTAATCTCTGTAGTAATGCATCCAAACAGTTTTGTTTTCCACAGTGGCCATTTTAGGCTTGTAAAGAAATGACTGGCTGTTGAAAGCTCTCTCTAAAACACTATTTATATCTGTACCCTCATAATTCAATACAATACATCATTTATGCATAATTTATATAACCATTATTTACTAAAAAATATTATAAAATTAAAACCATAAATATAAGAGCATTATAATTTATTTTATTTTATTTTAGCACTGGATTTATCTGTTTAGGTCAATGGCTATTGTTTATTTAGGCCAAAACTAATAGCATTTTCCCTGTTAAATGATTAGGCATATCTTTTTTTATCAAGCATATCACAAGCTCCATAGATATATTATTATTCCAGGAAATTGTCGAGTTCAGCATTCTGCTTCTGCAGCTTAGAAGGAAAGTCACAGACAGTCTTTTCATTGATCGTGTCATGTACACACACATTGCAAAAACTGGCTCAAATCTCTATCTCTATTTGGAATGGTGTGCAAAATTTATAAGCACATCCACATTGTTATAAAAAAAATACTTATGTTTGGGATTTTGGTGCTGTCATATCTTTGAAAGATTAAGATGCTTAAAATAATTATATATCAACTGTTTTATAGATATTGCAAAGCAAAACTTTGCTTTAGCTTTACTAAGCAATTGGAAATGGAAATCTCATGGACTATTTGTTTATTCGCAGAATTGTAACACTTGGATTAAAGTCAGGTGAGCCAGCAGTGCAGCAGTTAAAAGAGAAAGCTTAATACGTGGGGAAGCAGTCTGGGACCCTTGTGGTCAGAGTTTTATACACTGAGACACTCGGCTAGTCAATCACTGTGACCATTAAAGACATGCGCATTAGACTTGTTGTCTAAAATGGTAAAAACACAACAGTTATGACTCAATCAAATAAATACGGCATAGCAAAAATGCTATATGTGGTTGGTTATGTAAAGATAAAAATACGTTTGGTTTCTGATGACTGTGATTAAATCTTTAGGCCTGATTGTGGGGAACATTTACTTATGAACAGCGACATCGCTTGATGCAGATGTGACACCAAAAAGAGACAGCAGCTGTTTCATAGACATCTGATCCAGACGCATTCACACACACACACACACACACACAGATATCTGAATGACAGAATGTCGTCCTATGTGGGCCGTTGTGATTTATAGGATAGCACTTGATATCAACCCCCTGTGGTCACACTCTTGTACACACACACACACACACACCATTCAGGACAATGTGACCTTGGGAGTCCATATCACAGCATATGTGTGTGTGCTTGTACAGGGTGGAGTATCAGAGAGAGAGAGAGAGAGAGAGAGAGAGAGAGAGAGCAATTCCCATAATGCAATCTACAGTATAGAACCAGTAAGAACGAGCAAGATTGGACAAGAGAGTCCCACTCACGGCTGAAGAATGGAGGAGTACATTAACAAGACTGAGTTTGGGACACTTTGGACCAAGAAACACAATCATAGGATTGAGATGACCACGCAGTAGTAAAGGAAAAGACAAGAATATTTTATTAACGTGACCTCTGGATTAATGGATTTCATTTGGGACGCTACTCATCAAATGATATGCAAGTAACTGAACACATGAAATGCTGTCAACAACAAAAAAACAAGCGAAGATTGCGAAGAAGCCGGACTCCCCTGGACTGCGCCAGAGAGGGGAGCATGATGTTGCAAAACTTAGTCAGAAGGGAAAGGCAGAGAGGGATGGAGGGGAGGGTTGGAGGAAGAGGAGGAGAGGTGTGGAGGACAGCGGGAGGAGGGAGAGGTAGAGAGAGAGAAAGTCTCTGCATTTCAAGTGTTTAACAGTGACCTTAGAATCTCCCTCTATGTCTCTCACTCTCTCGCTCACTCTACATTAAAGTACAATGCTGCAGTTCTTCAGACCGCTATCATCCCGGGAACAACTACATGAGTGCCTGCAGCCCTCCCTGCCTCGGTTTCTCTCTTCCTTCCTTTATTTCTAAAACTTTATGATGCATGGACAGTGAAGACTTATGCTGAGGCCTGAGAGCGAAGGAGAAGTTGGACTTGTGGGCAGAAGGGGCTTCACAGGACGTGCTGCCCTTTTAAAAAAATACTGAATTTGACAGGAAAGACTTCTCATTTAATGGTAAGTAAAACAGTTATTTTATCTGTCCGTACTTTAAATGCGTGCATTTGGATCTATTTTAACTCAATCTAGTATTTTGTTACATTATTCAATGAGCGTTATAAAAAGTGTATGTAATGTTTCTTTAAGAACTATTTGTACTTGAGCTGATACTTCGGACTATGTGTCTTGGTGTAACATAATGTACCTGATTTGGGGATTTTAAAATGGACAAATTTAGATGAAGCATATTTGTTAAGGTTTATTGACAAAACTTTATGAATTATTTTGTATTTGTGGTATATGATGTAGTACAGTATATGATGAAGACACACTTATAGCAATTTTTTAAACACACACACACACACACACACAAGGAGTAACTCACAAAGTTCATTAGGAAATGTAGCAATACTTATCAGCATCAGTAATTAAAAATGGTATATTTTCTTAAAGCAAACAAATATACTTGATATGCAGTTGAAGTTAAGGCTATGGTCTTACACACTTGTCTTGAAAAATACTGATATAATAGATTACAATGTGCTTTTTTAAAATTATCCCATTGCTTTTAATGGCCAAATATGATGTTCCCCTTTTAAAAGGTAGTATTTTTAAAATTCTTCTCGTGAAATTGGCATAAACTTCATTCATTGGAAATTCTTTGAAAGAGGAAGAAGATGAAAGAGAGAGAGAGAGAGAGCGAGAACAATTTCAAAATGTACGCTTGTACACTGACAATATGTGTTATCAAGCAGAAGGAAGTTGGAAAGAGAAACCCTTATGAAAACGATAAATATATCGAAAGTGCATTGTTAAAACTGTTCTTAAAAAGAATGTGATTTGCCAGTTCAAAAAGGGGGGTGGGTAGTTATTTGTGGACAATAACCCTAATTACCGGTAAGTATAAGAAAATGAGAAATAGTCACATCTGTGTATTCTAAATAAGACTAATTTTAGCGAGGTTGATTTGCTGAAGGGTTTTTGTACCAGATGTTTAAAATTGCATTTGTCTTGCAACCACGCTTATTAAACATTAATAATTAAAACATAACTTTAAAAACACAATTTTTATCAGTACTGATAAAGAGATTCATAACGCTCTGAACTAATTACTTGCTCGGCTCAGATTTGTTTGTAGATTAGACTCCTTGATTTTGCACTTTCAGTTGTTGTGGGGTTGTGGTCTGATTTTGGTCTGAAATGCCAGTGATTTTGATATATATCTATATTTGCACGAGTCGCCTTCATTTTTGCCTGTGCAGCAGTTTCTTCAGCAGTAGCTGTTGTTCATCTCACTGCGGAGCCAACCTCCTCTGTCAGCTTCTCTCTGCTGAACTTATTAAAACACCTGCACTGACTACCTGCTCCACATTTACATTTTCTGCACATTTCCTAGCACAACATTCCCTCAGGACATTCATACACCTTTTTTTTTACCCACCTTTATTTCTTTAGTTAAAATGGCAGTAAAGCAGTAAAAAAGATTATTTGCATTTTAATGCAGTAATTGCAGAAACTGCATTCTTATTTTTTTTTTCCTTTAGCGCTAATAATATTAATAGTATTTTTTCTTATAAAGCAATGGGTCATCATTTGTTTTCTAAAGAATATACGTCATGAGGGTGAGTAAATGAATAAATTTTTTTAAGGGGAACAGTCTCTTTGGATTAGACAATGCTTGTATTAATCAATAATGTTTAGTGAAAAGGTTAAAAAGAATCAATTACAAAAATGCTTTGTTTCTTTGTTTTTATTGAAAAAAAATTAGTGATGCAGCTCTTAGTTATGGTGCAGTACAAGCATACAGTATGTATTTAAAGTAGGCCAGAGTCAGACCTTCAGCGAGACACTAAAACATAGGCATGCATGATGGAAAAACAAGCAAAAAACTGGTCCCCAAACCATTTCAACCAACCTCACTGGAATGCTGTTATTGTTTATGCCCACAGAAATGTTGTGTTTGTACAAATTGAATCTTGAAGGCAAATGCATTAAAGAAAACATCAAGGCGCTACAATCAACAATATGGTATCATGCTTACATCACATATATGATAAAATTCACCTTCCGCATAATAACAGGCTTCTGACAGTTCAGCAACCCAGTTTTTTACATCATGAATATGCATATGAATATGTGCAAACAATTAACTAGGATATGGTTGTCTAATTCTAATAGAAGATAATCAGGGATTTAGAGTCATGTTTCCTGGCTACTCAGCAACCACTAAAGCGCTAGCCATAAAATCGCTGTGCCACAGCCTGGATTTCACAAGCTGGCTTAATGTTAAATGCTGTGCAAACACGGTGGTGGTAAAATACATGTGTCATTAAAAACATGATTATCATTGAATACATAGCAATAACAGTTAACATTTATGACTACACAATATGTAAATCTCACTTTTGGTTCATAATACAATAAAGCATTACTGAATGAAACATTGAAATAAAAAAAACAAATATAATAAATACATTCCATAACAATTAATTTGAAATCAAAATGAAGCAAAATTATAAAGGTAACACAACAATCCTTCATGATACATTTTTATATAACAGGAAATAGTTAAAGTGTGAGTAAACAGAAGTGAGTGTAAGTGTCGGCTTTACCCAGCAGAGCGTGAGGCTTCCTGGCCACAAAATCACTGTGGCTCCAGGCTTTGGGCCTGTGCTGCATGAATGCAGTGTTACAGCATGCACACTAAGTAATATACATGGTGAAGTAAAATAAGTGTTTGCAGACTTTACTCCTATGGTCTGGAGGCGAATACTCTATATCTTGGAGGTTTTGTATCAGAACTAGGAAGAGTAATTTGTAAATGAGCCTACATCTCTATAATATTGTCTTGCTTCAATTTAAATAAACATAATTTTTTTAATTAGACATATACTGCTACTTTTCAACATCATTCAATATCACAATATACAAACATATTATACATATATATTTTATATATTTATTTTTCATCAAATAGAACTATTTAATACTCACAATTCCTGACCATAACACAAAATATGCTGTAATAATATTGAGGCTATTCTTTAAAAATGTTTGATTAAGCAGATGGTATGTAGGGGACCTGCCCCTTCCCTACATAATCTACTACACAGTTTGCAGTCTATTACTATGAGACGAGTTCACAGTCACTGTGTTTCACTATCCAAATGGATTTCCCCCCAGTTACTTAAAATCAAAGTTTCTTATTTCCTCTGTATGATGTGATACAGATTTTTTTTATTATTTCCATCGAATGCTCATGCCGCATTAACCAGGTGTCTTTCATTTGCTTGTTACTCATTTTATAACCATTTTAGCCTCTTTCAGAACAAATTACATGATTATGCGTGAAATTTGATTATGAGGTTAATAAATTCAATATCGCCTAAAAATTAATTTCACAACTTCAATAAGATACTAATTTAAAATACATTCACACATTCCCAATAGCACAACACAACATACTTGTCAAACACAATCAATAATATTAACAATCAAATTTCTGTATAGGTTGTTTTTTGGCTTTTATCTATAAATAAATGTTTAACTTGCCACATAATCATTGCACCTGAAATGATGATGTTTATGTGTCAAAGCAATGTTTTGGAAATGGCATTTTCCATAAATAGGGTACAAAATAGCTCCATTTGTTTGTTTTTTTCAGGGCTGTAAATTAGAGCAAATTCAGCATAAATGAAGATGTCACTGAATATGATAGTTCTTTGCTCTTTTGTCTATTTATAAGTGGTGAAATATTGATCATTTATGTCCAAACTCGTTTGTTTTTTTAGGCCTTACAAATTTGTATTTGTTTATTTATTAATTTAGTAATGGGGCAAAAACGTTTTAATAAGGTTAGAAAAGAAATTAAGAATTCACTCAATTTTGCTTTTCATCAAAATGATGATGTTTTGTTGTGATTTTAATAGTTAAGAGAGAAGTCCTTTTAGGTGGAAGTTAAAATCACCATTAACAAACAACAAAAAAGCCACTTATGCTAAGTTAGATTCATTTTTTATAACAAATATGCAACATCTAATAGGTCAAAATGAAGACAACATAGTATTAATGCCTATAAAGACTTTTAAAAATGTCATGAGACAGCAAAATATACTCTATTTGTGGAATGTGCCAGATGCTTGTGCAAATTGATTATTTGTTTTGTGCAAATTGTGTGTATCATGCATAAGAAAATTGTCATGCAATGATTGTACATGTTTTGGAGGTGTGCTATGTGCTGTCAAGTAGTGAATTATAGATTTTGAACACTGATGTATAATCATGGTCCTGCCTAAATTACAGCTGTAAAAACAGCGTAAACTTTTAGACCCAATGGGAGCAAACTGGCGCAATAAGAAGGCACACACACAAACACACACGTTATGTTTCTACATCCACTTGAGAAGTTGTTGAGGGCAGTGATTTCTCATTAAACTCTTAAAACATATACACACCATAAGGGTAAAAACACTTTGGCAGTTGTAAGAAGGACCTTGTGTCATTTAAAATTCATCTCTTTAGAAAATTATCAGCAGAAATACTGGATGGCTGATATTAATAGTGCTAATCGAGGCAGTAGTTGAAAAAAATTAAACATTACTTGGCTTTGAAAAAAGAGTGGTCCAAACTGCAGGAAGTTATCCTTAACCTGTCGTATTGACTGGAAGAGGCCGTTTGAAAACCTTTATGATTTCTCACTGGTAACTGGACACTGTGGCACTGTGGTGGAGATCTTCTTATATGACATGTTTGACTGCTACATGAGAAAACCGAGGAATGTTGAATGACACATTTATAGGATGAAGAGTCAAACAAGTTTCACATATCTTCAGGAAGGAGGCTTAAATTTCTGAAAAGCAAAAGGAAATACAGTGAAAAAAGAGAAGTGAGGGAATGTTGAATCAGCATGTTGAATATTACCTAATTATTACCTTAGCATCCCTAGGGTCTCTTTTTAAATGGGATTTGTACCCAAGGGGGGACATTGGAATGCTAACCAATCCATCTATTTGTGGTTTAACCAATACATTATTGGTTAACCAATCCATCCATTTGTGGTTATTTTGTAGGAAAATTACCAATAAACTTGTGGTTTAATGGTAATTTTTCTTTTTCTTTTTTAATTTTAGAGCTAGAACCTATGTACTAAAATGTCACAAAAGTTAGAAAATGTGTTTCATGAGTCAGTTCCCCTTCAGGAGTTGAAGCTGCATCTAAACGCTTTGGGAACACATTTGCAAGATCATATTCCAAAGCACATGTGTAATCAGTCCGATAGAGAAGCAAGATCACAGGCGGGTTTACATGAGCAACCAGGAAGAATAAATGTGCAAACACATGTTAGATTTTGCTTTACAGCAAATGCATCTGTGAGGTGTGTGTCTGCATTAGCACAGTCAGTCGGTCATTTTCCTTCAGATTGGAAACTCAGCCTGTTGAGAGAAGACTTAGCACACAGGTCATTGCATACAGTATATAGTATATAGGAGCTAGTGGAGGCTGTGACTCGTCCTGTGAACTGACCAAGCTTAAAATTGACTGGCCAGCCGATAAACAGATGTTCATCAAAAAAGTACTAGTGGACAGTGGTTGAGCAGATGCTAGCCAGCTTCTCTCCCTGGTTTCAGCCTCATCCCTGAAGGCCCCAAAGCTTTCACTAGGCAAGTTAGGTCGGCAGGGGGGTTTGCATTCACGCCCCCATATAGGCTGGGGCACCAGATCGTCCTGTAGGCACAAGGAAAGCTCCTCTGACTCAGAGCAGTTTACATCCCTGGGCACCTCAATCGGGTAGCAGAAATCCTGTTAAGGCAGGAGCTGAGGCTCATAGAATGGAGACTCCACCCTGAGGTGGTGGAGCTCCTTTGGAGGTAGTTTGGCCAGCGGATGTATTTTTGTATTGCAGGAAAAGACACATTGTTTGCTCTAGTTCCCACATCAATTGCCTCGAGCTGTTAGCAGTACGTCTAGCTCTGGGTTACCTCAAAGAGCACCTACAGGGCTGTCACGTTCTGGTCCGCACGGACAACACATTGGCCGTAGCGTACATCAACCATCAAGGTGGTCTGCGCTCCCGCTGCATGTCGCAGCTCACCCGCCACCTCCTCCTATGGAGTCGGAAGTATCTGACGTTGCTTTGTGCCATTCACATTCCAGGTGTGTTCAACCAGACAGCGGGTGAGCTATCTCGAGCAGCACTTCCTGGAGAATGGAGACTCCATCCCCTGACGGTTCAGCTGATATGGGAGAACTTCGGAGCCGCACAGGTAGACCTGTTCGCCTCCCCAGAGACCTCTAATTGCCAGTTGTCTTACGCTCTGACCGAGGGAACCTTAGGCAGAGACGCCCTGGCACACAACTGGCCTCAGGGCCTACGCAAGTATGCGTTTCCCCCAGTGAGCCTTCTAGCACAGTTCCTGTGCAAGGTCAGGAAGGATGAGGAGCAGGTCCTGTTGGTAGCCCCATATTGGCCCACCAGGACATGGTTCCCTGAACTCATGCTCCTCGTGACAGCTCCTCCTTGGCCGATTCCTCTGACGAAGGATCTACTGACTCAGAGATGGGGCACCCTATGGCAGCCGCACCCAGATCTGTGGAAACTCCATGTCTGGCCCCTGGACGGGGCGCAGACGTTCTAAGTGACCTACCCTAAAGGGGAAGTTGACATGATTTTTTCTACGAGAGCACCTTCTACAAGAGCTGCCTGCGCGTTGAAATGGAACCTGTTCGTCAAGTGGTGTTCCTCTCAGCGAGAAGACCCCCGAAGATGCCCGATCAGAGTCGTGTTTCTTTTCCTGCAGCAAGGGTTGGAGCGAGGCTGTCTCCCTCCATCCTTAAGGTCTATGTGGCCGCTATCACTGCGAATCATGACCTCATTGAAGGTAGGTCTGTTGGGAAGCACGACCTGGTCATCAGGTTCCTTAGGGGGGCCAGAAGATTCGTGGCTTGAGTTCGGGCCTGGGTTTTTCAGGTAACGATTAGGTGCAGCTGGATATTAATCAGCATATGCCAATTTCATTGACGTGTTTATATACATGCAGAGTTGATTTGCCATCTCGAAGTGAGATTCCTATTCGTCGGTCACCGACGTGACGTCTCCGTTCCCTTCTTCAGGGAACAAGGGTTACAGTACGTAACGAGACGTTCTCCCCTAAGTATTCATCTGTATGCTTTCCCACGATTGCTCTGCTCCCAGGAGTTCTGGAGAAAGTAGGCCAAGATGGGGTTTGTTATGTACTAAAAGCCCTGTTCTGGTCAGCCCATGTATGGTTCTCGGACTTTATTTTCATTCTCGATGGATCTCCATTCTCTCAGGCAGGGGCACAACTCTTTATTGAAACTGTGAGCATGGCCCCTAAGGGGGCACATCTCTTTTTATACAGTCTCTCAACTGAGGTTGTTGACATAATACATTAGTCCAGAGCTCCCGCCTCGAGGGAATTGTATGCCTCGAAGTGGCCATTTTTCACTTCTTAGTGCAGACAGTGACTGCAAGACCTAGTCAACTTTCCAGTTGGTACAGTTCTGGAGTTTTTTTCATGAGCGCATGTCAGCAGGGTTATCTCCTTCCACTCTGAAAGTCTACATGGCAGCCATATCTGCTTACCATGTCCTTCCTGGTGGTCAGTCATTGGCGAGGCACCCGTTCTTTACACATTGTCTCCATGGCACCCAGAGGCTGATGTCAGTACAATGCACAAAGCTTCCCTCCTCCCTCGTTCCCTCCTTAAGGAGATAGGGACCTTTAGGCAATTGTGGTGTCCAAACTTCAGGCACGGTTAGAGCTTTCATTTACCTGATCCCTGGGTATGTCCATAAGATGCCCACATTGTACTTCTGCCTTCCTCTCTTCCAGGAAGCAGGCTAGGTAAGGCTCAATCTGCTTTATCCAGTAAGAGCTCTGGAGGATTACGTCCACAGAGCTGCCCTGTTGCTTAAGACTGCTTATTTGTCGGCTTCAGTCCGCCTGAGAAAGAGGTACCGGGAGACTAATACTATGGGAAAGGTACTCAAGACCATCATACTGGCCTATGAGTCCTCTTGCCTATGGGGGTCAGAGTGCACTCAAACCTGAGTATGGCAGCCTCCAAGGCCTTATCAATGGGCATGACCCTTTAAAACATTTGTGCTGTGGCAGGCCAGTCTTCTCCACACACATTTGTCCACTTTTATAGACTGAACTTGACCTCAATCCCAGGATTCCAAGTTCTCTCATCTCAATGTGCTTGCTAGATACACAGGAGACAGGAACTTGATCATATGAAGCAATGGGTAGTCTAATTTACAAAGCATTTTTATGCAGTTCGGGAATTGTATTGGGAATGTCTCGAGGTTACGTGTGTACGTGCTGCATCTCCTTGCCATAGTCCCTGTAGACACACACTATATCATAAGCTAAAATGAGCATTTGCTAGTGCACTTTTATGCTTTCTGATTACTCACGTCACCCTGCTCGTGACGCCTTGGCTTCTTTTTTGGATTGTTTTTAAGTGTGTTTCAAAACGTGGTCTTTCAAGCACTTTCCTAAAGTGTATCGACACAGCATCTTGCATCTTTTTTAAATGCTTAAAATTTCAATTTACATACTTTACATATCTATCTATCTATATATATATATATATATACAGTGCCTTCCACTACTATTTGCACTCTTAGTAAATCTGAGTTAAAAAAATTATCCTTTTGATCTTTCATTTAAAAAAATCACACAATTTTAACCTATCACTGAAGAAAAACAATTGAAAATAGGGAAAATTATTGTGATGAAATAAATGTTTTTCTCCAATACTTGTTGACCACAGTTATTGGCACCCCTAGAATTTTTTATAAGTAAAATATCTCTGAAGTATTTTCCCATTCATATTCACAATATTAAGCACTCCAGGATGATTATGGACATGAAATTATCCAGCCATGGTTTCTTGTTTCACAAAAATATATATATAGGAGTAAAACAAAGCCCAAATTATCTTATTCATCAAAAATAAAAAATAAAATATATATATAAATTTATGATGTGCAGCAAAAGATAATTAAGCTTCACCAATTAGTGAAGTGGCTTTAAGAACTAAAACAGTGAAAAGTACCATTTCCACCATCAGGGAAATAATTAAGAATTTCCAACCAACATAAAATCTTACAAAGCTGCCTGGAAGAGGACATGTCTCTATCATCATGATGCACCATGAGGAGTAGAGTTTGAGTAGATAAAGACTCTTTGAGGATCACAGCTGAAGAATTGCAGAAAACAGTTGAGTCTCAGGATCAGAAAGCCTTTAAAAAGTGTCAAACAGCCCCTACATCAGCACATGTTGTTCAGGAGGGTTTAAGAAAAATTCTCCTAACTCATCCAAGATATCAGCATGTTCATTTGTCAGACAGGACTGGAACTACAAATGGGACTGGCTTCTATGATCAGACAAAACAAAAACAAAAAAAATAGCTTTTTAGCAGCAAACACTCAGGATGGATTTGGTGAACACAGGGATAAAAAGTACTCCATGTGTACAATGAAATATACACTGCATGTTTTATGTTGTAGACATATATTTCTGCTTGAGGCCCTGGACATCTTGTTTAGACACATGGCATCATGGATTCTATCAAATTCTATCAACAGATAACAAATCTAAAACTGACTGATTCTGTTAGAAATCATATAATGGGCCATGGTTGTGTCTTCCACTGGGACAATAATCCAAACACAAATCAAAATAAACACAAGAATTAGTCACTGAGCACAAAATGAAGCTTTTGCCATTGCCGTCCCAGTCCTCTGACCCTAACCCTGCAGAAAATGAGTGAGGTGAAATAAAGAGCAGAAGCACCGTCATGGAGCTGGTATTCTGAAGGATCTGTAGAGATTCTGCATGAAGGAGTGGTCTCTTTTCTCTTATCAGGTGTTATCCAAATTCTTCAAGCAATACAGAAGAAACTCAGAGCTGTTATCTTGGGAAAAGTACGTAGCAATAATTGGGTGACAATAATTGTGGCTAACGTATTGAAGAAAATCACTTATTTCATCATGAGTTTTTCTGCCCATTTTTAATTGTTCAATGATAGTTTAGAATTCTGATTTTTTTTAAAATGTTTAATGGAAGATCAAAAGGATAAGCAATGCAGATTTATTTTTACAGCCACCTTCGCTCAGGTTTACCAAGGGTGCCAATACTAGGGGAGGGCAATGTACATATATATATATATATACATATATATTTTCACACAAACACATGCAGTATATATGTGGAAAATATTTACACATATTATATAAACATAACATAATTTTCTTTAATATATACTTGTATGTGTTTGTATTTATATATACATAAATATACACACATATGTTGTGTAAAAATGTTTTTTTGGACACGATTAATCGTTTGACAGCACTAAATCAAACACACACAACTATGGTAGGTATGGAAAGTATTCAGGCCCTTAAAATTTTTCACACTTTGTTATATTGCAGCCATTTGCTAAAATCATTTAAGTTAATTTTTTCCTCCTTAATGTACACA
>JAUCMT010000028.1:2167640-2179953 GCA_032357475.1 Enteromius thamalakanensis
AGTCGTCAGCAATTTGAATCTTTCTCTGTTACCGAGCCACGTCACTGGGTAACATATTTTGCATAATGTCCGCCCACTTTCTATTTTGCGAACAGCGCGCCCCACCCCCAAACAGTACAATTTCCGTGTGGATTACGTCCAGTGAAGAAGACGCTGTGTCCTGTGAGAGTTAATTTGTTTTCTATTCCCTTCTGAAAGATGAATCTACAAAGAATGAGTAATTAACATTCATTTTTTCAACAACACTTCAGCAGTACAGTCTCTTGTTGTGTTCGCGTCATTTTACTAATGACTGCTTTTCCAATCTGTAAGTACAACACGATATTCACCAAATGCTTGCTCTTAAATGAAGGATCAGAGCCCAGTTTATTTGAACCTGCTTGCCCCTTCCGAACTCCTACCTGTAAGTAAGATTAATAGTTGATGATTATATTTTCTTGCGATCGTATTTGTGTATGTTATGTTGTGTAACAACCCTGTACGTCTTGGTAACTGGCTAGCGATTCGGTAGTTGTTGTTCAGGCTGTGGGTCTAATGTAATCTAATACTGTGATTGATTCAGCTTGACTGTCTCATCATTAGCTCCGTTTATACGAAGGGAATAAGCAGGTATTTCCCTGCGGTTTGGTTAGAAAATGCTTACCTTCATGTTAGCGCCCTATTTACATAGGCAGGGGCGGATTTAGTGAATTTAGGGCCTCAGGCAAATAAAGAAATAGGGCCCTACATTTGCACACATTTACTTCAATCAATCTTGAGGTTCTTTTTTTTGTTGCCAAAGTTGCTGCTGCACAATGTTACGTCCAGTGTTTCTACAGTTTTCATGTACATATTATAATTCTTTCATTAACATTTTTATTTATTCATTTATCAGACATTTTATTATTTCACATTAACATAGAAGCAGACACAGAAGCATACATTATTATATTACTTATTGTATTTACTGAAACAAACCTGTTAAGGTTACATAGCCTAATGTATCCATACTGTGTTCTGATGCAGCTAAATTCTCAGTAAATGTTTTTATTAAAATATATATTTGTGTTTCTGTTGTCATAAAACGGGATGAATATGAAATAGTGACAGTACACTGATCGAGTCGTTGTCTGATAAAATCAAACAGGCTACACATAAGATAATGTGCAGTGCTTGCATGTGAATTTAGGCACAATTAGTAGAAATGTGTACTTCGTTTAGTACTGAGATGTAAATTTGCAGACGCTCCCTAAAGCAGCATATGCGAATATCAAATCTAAAACTAACTTTACCGCGCTCCGTTAGCACCGGTGCGTGTTCGTTTTAAAACCGCGTTTAGAATAAAACCGATCATCGTTTACACTGACAATAAACCTACCCTTTTAGTTTTCAATCTAAAACAGGGTCTGCAGCGTTTTCAGAAGTTTTTGAGGGTGGAAAACGCCGGGATATGTGCGTAAAGTTATGCTTTTTAAAGCGAAAACGCACCTAATGTAAGCAACAGTTTTTTGCTGAATGGAGCAGACACAGAGAGAGGAGCGCAGCGGGAAAGATCGGGACACTTCGCGATACATAATATTTATGTTTGCTACAAGCAGGATACACACGAAGCACGTTCAACTCGCACACCCAAACGGCCATGGAAATACCACCGTTACCATTCGCGTCTCCATACTTAATGCGCATCTCGTGAAAATAATTTTGGGGGCCCCTTATCTTTTGGGGGCCGGCAGGCCTGAGTGTGTCCTTTGGGGATTCCCCAAGTGGAGCGAGCCGTGGCGGTCCATCTCGCTTTCTCGATGCTCCCATCTCCCAGGCTGGCCTATTCGGTGACACTGTCGAGGACTAGGCCCAGGAGTTCGCGGCAGTTCAAAGGCAGATGGAGGCGATGTAACACATCCTGCCTCGGCTAGTGGCCTCCTGTTCCCCAAGTGCTCCTCCGCCTGCTCGTCGCCGAGGACATCCCTCCCGCAGCACCCAAAGAAAAACCTGCTCTGACCCCAGCCGAAGCACACGATGCCAGGCTGGCCGCTGAAAGGCAACGTCGTCGAGCTGGCCGCGGGACCCCGCCTGGGAAACACTCCTGAGGCAGGCAGCCCGGAGGTGATGAGATCTAATCTTTGGTGGACGTCGAGACCATCGCCGTCCCCACTCCTGGAGGAGGGCCAGGAGACTCTGTGCATTCAGCTGCCTTCGGCCCACGGGTCGGCGGTACCCACAATTTCACAGAAAGAGCTATTTCTCACACCTCCGGACCCAGCCTGGATAGCGCTTCCAGCCTCGGCTATGTGATTCAGTTCGCCAGGCGCCCGCCCCGGTATCGCGCCATCCTCTTTTCAGAATCCGATGCTGCCGTACTGCGCGCAGAGGTTGCTATCCTGCTGGCGAAGGAAGCGATCTAGCCTGTCCCTCCAGCCGAGATGAGGTCGGGTTGTTACAGCCCATTTCATCATGCCCAAAAAAAAAAGACGCCGTTCAATATGCTCACTCCGCAGCGCATACAAAAAAAAATGCATTCAGAGCCGGGAGCCATCGACCTGAAGGACGAGTACTTTCATGTCTCGATTCGCCTCGCCACAGACCCGTTCGGCGGGTTGTGTTTGAGGGTCGAGCATATCAGTACCGAGTCTTACCCTCTGCCCTCTGCCCTGTCCCTCTCTATCCGCATCCTCAAATATCTTTTCACATGCGCAGGGACATCATGCTACGGCACATCGCCAGCTGGGTTCTCAGGTCAGCTGAGAAAAGAGTAAACTCTTCGAGAAAAAAAAAAAAAAAAGACGGAGAGAATCTCTTTTTTCGGCTTGGAGCTGGACTCAATCGAAATGACTGCCTGCCTCTCCAGCAAGCGCGCACAGGCCATGCTCGTCCAGGCACAAAACAGTGGTTCCCTTTCGAAACTCAGAGGCTCCTGGACAAACAACAACAAACAAGGTGGTCTACGCTCCCGCCGTATATGTCTCAGCTCGCCCGCCATCTGCTCCTGTGGAGTCACAAGCAGCTGAAATCGCTGCGTGCTATTCATATTCCAGGGCTAATCAACCGTGCAGCGGATCAGCTTTCACGGCAGTCCACCCAGGTAGTCCAACTGATCTACAGTCACTTCGGAGAGGCCAAGCTAGACCTCTTCGCCTCCCCCAAGTTGACCAATTGCCGGTTTGCAGACCTTGCGTTCCTCGTGGCAGCCCGTCCCTGGAAAATCCCCTGAAGGAAGGACCTTCTTTCTCAGGGGATGGGCACCATATGGCACCCGCGTCCCGAACTCTGGAACCTGCACGTGTGGTTTCTGGACGGGACGTGGCAGACTTCTCCAGCCTTTCCAGCTCTGACGTAGATACCATCACTCAAGCGCGAGCCCCCTCTACGAGGCAGGCTTACGCTCAGAGATTGGGTCTGTTTATCGAATGGCATATCATGACGAATGACGTATCATGACGCAGTGGAGGGCGCATCCCTCGGGAAGCATCAGCTCATCGTCCAATTTCTTAGAGGTACGTGTCCGGTGAATCACCCAAGACTACACCTCTTGCCCTCTTGGGAACTAGCCGTCGCCCTAGCCGGGCTGCGGCTGGCTCCCTTCGAGCCGCTTCAGTCAGCAGAAATACAATTTCTGACACTGAAGACAGCACTTCTCATCGCGCTGGCCTCTATTAAAAGGGTAGTGGATTAGCAAGCCTTCTCTGTCGTGTGAAAGAGTGCCTACAGTTCGGCCTGGCTGACTCCCACGTTATCCTGAGACCCCGGCCCAGCTACGTGCCCAAGGTTCCCACTACGCCTTTCCGCGATCAGGTGGTGAACCTGCAAGCTCTGCCCTGGGAGGAGGCAGACCCAGCCTTAGAGTTATTCTAGAGGTAGTCTATATCGACCGTACTCAGAGCTTCAGACGCTCTCAACAGCTCTTTATCTGCTTCGGTGGTCAGCAGAAAGGGGAATGCTGTCACCAAACAGAGGTTGGCTCACTGGGTGGTAGAAGCCATCTTACACGGCGTAGAGGCCGTGTCTTCTCACGTCCTTGATCAGGACAGCATGTGAGTGAGAAGACCGGCTGGTGCCGGCTTGCTGCGCTGCTCCCAACGGACCCGCGCTTATATATTATATATAGACCCTTTGCTTTGTATTTTGACCACGATTTTGTTCCTCTTCCGTTGGACCTGTCTGCCTGTGATTTTGACCCTGTTTGTTGACTTCTGTAATAAAGCTATTGCGAATGGATCCGAAGTCAGAATGAGCATGTTGTTTGAATGTTTACATAAATATTGTGTTACACTGAATTACATGATTTTATTATTCCAATACATTATTTTAACCACATTTTGACATTTTGTTCTCCAATAACTGTATATATATATATATATATATATATATATATATATATATATGATTACTGATTTAATTATTTGTATTATTCAACAGTCAAAATGGTTTAAATTTATATATATTATAAATACTTAGATTATAAAACAGTTAAATATAATCTTTTCTTGTGAAAACCAACAAATACATTTAAAGTAGAGCTGGTCTTTTACATTTTAAAGGCAAAGGGTCAATTCTGCTTAAATTCGACATAATATGGTTGAAATTGTCAGCCATAATACACTAGTTGCAGACAGGTAGTTTTGTGGGGAAATGTTCTCACCCTGTCAGGAATCTGATTATACGGGATAACTAGTGTTTTTTGTTTTGTTTCACTCCTGGGCCATAGCATGATGATTTTTAAGTCAGCCACACCAACTCCACCAACTGTCAATTAAACTTAATAGCCGTGGGTTTTTGACAGCAAATTATATGGTTAGGGTTGGGCTCAGTAAAAGTGTTTTCATCAGAATTGACTGACTTCCATAATGCTTTACCATGTGCCAAGCTCAGAGACGAGAGAGCTCTTCATTTCTATCATTGGACAGCAAAAGTCCCTGAGTGGTTTTTGTCAGTTTCATGGGAGGGAATGGTATGAACCTGCCGCTATCAATAGTAATAATTTACCAGATGTATTGACTGACACATATATTTTTAAACAGACCGTGAGATTGTGTATGAAATAATAAAGTGCATTACACCATTATACACAAGCTATTCCTGTGAAACTCTCCTTCAGTAGTAGTGGTGAGTTTGGTTTAACGTTATTGCTTTTACTGACATTAAGAAATGTTGTTGTCTTGAAAGAAATAGTTCACATAAAATTATATATTTAATTATTTTATCATTATTTTATATTTATGTAATTTTTTTAATGCTCATTATTTTTTAGTCACTGCACATCAAGAGAGGCAAAACTATTGTAAGAAATATCTCCTCTCCTCTTTTCTGTGTTCCTCAGAAAATAGGAATGATATGACTGTGAGCAAATAATGCCAGAATTTAAATTTCGTTGTAAAATATCCCTTTAACTATCATTACATTCAAGCTAAAGTGAGATGTATTTGGTTTTGGGAATTTCTTCTTCTTTTTCTTCTTTTTTTTTCTCCCAGTAGTCGTCTGGTTTTCAATTCCATCCCATTGTTTTCCTCCTCCATTTCTCTATCCCTCTCTCACCTCTGTTTGTTTCAAGGACATTCATAGTCAGTAGGCGATCTTGCCGTCCAGTATTTCTCTTTCTCTCTGTACCTCCTTCTCTCTCTCAGCATGCCAAGGTCTGTCTTTATTCATTTTGTCTTAAAGCTCGGGCTGTTATTGTCTGATTCTGTTGAATGAGCTTTCAGCATGAGACTCACCATGAGACACTGCAGCAGTGAAGCCTCATACAGCTAAACAAAGCAACCTACCGCTCTTCCTGCATGCACTGCTCTCTATTAAGACATCTCTGGGAAATACAGCCGTACAGCACAGCGCCAGCAAGAACAATACCAGGACCAGTGAGTGAATTAAGAGAGTGTCTGACCATCTGATTTACATTCATTTATTCATGTGTCTGTATATATTTATTTTATTGTTGTCTCCCGATTAATCATGATTAATCTTATCCATAAATATGTATTTTTATGTAATATGTACAATTATTTTATGGCAAATTTAACTGTAGCGTACTCAAGGTGCCAACATATGATTACCAATAAAACAGGGGTTGACCACCTTAAAGTCACTGCATAATTAAAAAACAAACAAGAAAAAAAAAAAACTTTGTCATTTCTTTTAAGCTTGCCTTGATCTACAGACATCCGAATCACAGAAATCCTGCATATGAATATTTTGGCAGCTTTAAAATGTGGAGAAACTGCCTTGAGGGCAAGCCATGCCTATATGCCTTTTTTTTTGTTTGAATAATAGGTAATAAATAAAACATTTTATTGCTTTTTTTATTGTGCATTATTAATGGATTCGGCAGGTATATGACTCTTGTTTGCATATACTGAAAGACTGAGCATTATATAAAGGAATTCCATCAGAAGCAGCTTCTAAAACTTCCAAAATCCATTTTGTTCTTTAGGTCTGAATATTTATTGGGTATTTCGGATGATGGAAAGATCTTTACTCATCTACTTATGGCATTCTGACAAAAAAGTGATATATAAACCTCAACAGTGCTCAACTATCAACAACAACAATAAAACAGTAACTTATTATTACAATGCAAAATAAGAATTTTGTTTTGATTTGTTTATCTGATGCAAATATTAATTTTGCATTATTTTAGTTTTCAGTGTCACATGACCCTTCAGAAATTATTCTAACATTATGATTTTTTTTTCAATTTTTTTTTTCCCAGATGAATAAAAAGAACATTATTTTGTGTAAGTGGTTTAATTTGTAAAAAAACACATTGTTTTCCACACACTGTACATTATTGTTTCTCCTCTAAGCCCTGTCTCCTGAACAGGGTCGATTTGTACAAATCTTATCATTCTAAAAAAGCAAGGTGTGCTTTAATTGGCCAGCTATCCAGTGTGCTGTGATTGGCTGAATAGCTTAAGACAGTGGTTTTCAACCTGTGGACCTAGTTTGCTGATCCATTATGTATTTTTTCTTTTAATTCAATACATTACCAGTTTATTCAATAAAGGCAATTAACAGCCTTGCTTCCGAGTACTTAGTTAACCCAACAGAAAAAGCGGGATTGATTAAATTCTTTTGCAGTGGGTCGCGGAAGCATATGTGTTTGGCTGTGTGGGCCGTGAGTTACTGTAAAAAAGGTTGGGTAGTACATTCAGTCACAATTAAAAAGGCCTATCTTTTATATTATTTCTTTAATATGTAGCCTAGGCCCACTTTCTTTTTTCTTTTTTAAGTGCCTCATGGTACTTCCAATATTGCCTTTTGTGTAATGTAGCTGTCTGTGAATGTAAAAGATATGCAATTGTAAACCTAAAAGTGCACGTTTATTATCTCTCAAAATAAAGAATCAGCCTATCGTTGGTATCACTGTACCAATCACAAAAGACTGGGCCTTCTGACCAATCGGAGCAGAGTAGGCTTACATGAAGGGTTAAGAGAGACTGAATGTAATGCAGAGTTCAGACTGCCCGATTTTCAGTCTGAAAAAGAACGAATTTGTATTTTTTATACATTCGTAACTTCTCCCCCAACATCCCACTGCCATGGATGTTGGCTGTAAGTAATCGCCGATGTTATTTTCAGTCAGAACACGTTGGCGATTGTCTCAGATCGCATCTTTGAAAGTTCACACTGTGTGATTGCCACTCGATTGAACGAGCACCAATTTGCCTGTGATTTCGGGCGTTTGTCGGCGATTTCTCAAAACCTGTCGACGAGTCAAAATTGTGGCTAAAATCATGCAGTCTGAACTTGGCATTAGAACAACTCCAAACGAATTGTCTGAAAATCGCTGGAAAATGAGGTGATATAAAATGCATATTTTGAGAGAACTAAAGCATTTTTACCTTGCATGCATGTAAATTGTAGGACAATAAAACAATATTAGGAGCTTTAAAAATGGCATAATGGGGCACTTTAAATACTCTGAAGCAGGGGTTCCCAAACATGTTCCTGGAACCTCCCCAAAAATGTCTCTTTTATCAATAATACCTCATTTAACTCTTAGGGAGGCTCCAGGAATGTGTTTGGGAATGTTAAAATCACAATCGTGATTATTTAAATATTACTATTGCATGTGATATCAGTCAATCAATCAATCAATCATGGCTGACTATGTACAGTACAACCATAATACCGATATTGGTCAGGGGAAAGTAAAGATGGAGTGTTTTCATATAATAAAATCAAGGAAATCCCCTGCCTTCAGCTTCTCATAGTGTCGTCTCAGCTGTCTAACACGATTCCTCGCCTCGGCAGCTTTTAATTGTGCTGTGAGTTGATTTTGACGCTCCGCAGCAGCGGTGAGTTTGCAGACTTGGTGGGATTTTTGATTATTCAGGTGTGCGCACACACGCTGTCCCGCCGCTGCCATCCAGCTCTGTGCCTCTTTAGACGGCTTGCAGTAGGCTTCATGACGAGCTCTCTGCTGAGGGCACATCTTCACACAAGCACTGCTCTGAAATTTTCGTCCTGCCATCATTCATTTCCACAAGTGGGTGCAATCTTGACCTGCACAACAAATTATTATGATTTTTAAATTACCTTTCCGAGTTGACAAGAACACAAGTTAATTTTTTCACACAGAGATTTTTTATGCACACCAACTTGTTAACTTTTAACATTAACAATACCGGAAGAATGTACGTTCATATTATGAGAGAATATTAGTCAAAGTTCAGAGAATGTTCTATGTCAGCTTGAAACGTTAAAGCTAAAACAAAATGCATAATTTCCTAGACGAAAGATTGGCATCATGAAAGAAGAATACACTAGTGGTAAACCCAAAGAGCATGGGAAATCACACTTCAGCAACTGTAGTTTTTATAGCACACATACACACACACACACACACACACACACATCATAAATATTATGATATTTGATGTCAAATAGAGGTCTATTAGATGTCCTTAAGATGTTTGTACAGCAGATGCTTTCCAGATCAAGTGATCTTGCAGATGTATGTTTGCTATTTGGGATGTGTGCTAAAAAAGTGTAGGCAGCAGAAATCATGCAGTGTGTTTCAGGTCCCTGTTGAAATATACAGCATTTGCTGTATGCTGTTTTTTTCCCAACAGGCGTGTTTTACTTAGCTAAATAAAACAAGTAACTAAAGTATGTTTTATAAAGAAATACCATTTTAAACTTTCTACTTCAACATGTCACACTTTCCATTTCTTTAACTATTATTGTTATTATTATTATTCTTAACTATTTACTGTATAAAGAGATTACTAATGTGAAAACTATTCATGCAGTTTACAACTATGTATGTGAAATGTACTTTCCCTTCACTTCTCTCTTGCACACTTTGGAAACTAGATTTGCACAGGCTGTTATTATTTAAAATAAACGTTTATTTATAACAAATAATATGGTTGAAGAAGAAAACGATTGTTGAGTCAGGCATTCATAATAACGTTCAAAAGATACTCCTGTCGCCACCTACTGGCGAAACAAATATAATTTGCAGAAAGAGTCAGCAACTGAAATCAACCAATCAATAAATAAATTATAATAAAAAACAACTAATCGTTACATTTAAGCAAACATTTTCAGATGCATCTCTGCTCATTTCTCTAATATTATAAACATCTCACGTGAATTATTTAACACTTATTAAAAACAACAACAACAACAACAAAAATTACCTCACAAAATCCAAACGAGGTCCTCCCTTCTGTCACCAAGGACGCAAATATGTGGTGTTTACTAAAGTCGTCATGGTGACTTGATCTTTGTCTTGTAGACAAAAGCAATGAACCAGTTCTGTACAATGAAAGTATAGGTCAGTATCCCATTACAATCCAAAACATGTGCTGACCTAATATTGTAATGCTTGTAAGGCTTTTTGAACATGCAATATATGGTTATTGTTTTACACATTGGGATATATGAATATGGTAATCAGTCATGCATGCGTGTTAGACACTTGGACTGGTTAATATGTTCCTGTAAAGAGAGGAGCAGGCGATTGGCATGAGTCCCAACTACTTCTCATGACAGGTGCTGAGAAGAAAAAAGAGGAGATACACGCTGTCTGCATCCTGTTCTGCAATGAGTAAACAAATGAGAACAGGAATTCAAACATACACACACTTCCTGAAAACGAACTTCTGTACACACACCTGCACCTCTTTTTTCTCACCTCCCTCTGTTGGCTTATAATTGGTGCACCGCAGGCGCTGCTTGAGGGAAATTAGACTGCTGCTCATGTCACTATGCGATTAACATTGATTTCAGAGTGCTGTGCAAAGTTCAATGTTCTCCATCACTATGGATTCCACAGTAGCACACTGAACTACGGCTGTGATCTGTGAACTATATGATGTATAGAAAAAACAGTAAAAACACTTGGTGGAACATTACACACCACTGTACCACTTAATTTCAACGGAAATATGGACAAAACCCTAAAACAACAGACAAAAACTTCACAGCTCAAATATCTATAGTTTTAATATTTAATAAATGTGTTATATTATAATTTATCCAATATCTGCATCTATTTGACCTAATTTCAATATTTTCAATTTATGTATTAGTTGAATAAATTGGATTTATTGATAATAAATACATAATACATTGTGTTATTGTGTTATTGTATGGTCATTTTGAAAACATTGTGATTTAGTAATATTAAGTCAATTGTTTTATAACAAGTGTCTGACAAATATGTTAGTTATTTAAAAAAACAAACAAACATGAATTTTATTCTTGTACTGTGGGATTTCGGTTTTGTTTGTTTTTGTTTCCTGTTCATGTTTTTATGTCTTTTAAGCTAGTTCCTATTTGCTTCATGTTTACCTTGTCCTCATGTATCCTTAGGTGTGTTCGAGATGCACTACACTAGCCTGCCGCCAGCTGGCGAGAGCAGCCCCTTGCAGTCGGGGGAGGAGTAAAGAGACGGCCGTCAGGTCGGACACTTATGTCTCCGTAGTGACTTTTATCTAATGCAATATGACGTTTATTATTTGTATCTTTGTTTTGTAGTTAGCTATAGGACATTTTTAAAAAATTTAGTGTAGTGAAGCCTCTCACAACATCCATAAAAAACAGCCTCTGGTCGACCAGTTTTTTACTCTTAAGTTTTTTACTCTTATACAATACGAATATATATTTACCATATCGCCTGATCTTCATTTTCATTATTAATGTTTTGTTTGAATATCAGATATTCCATATAAAGATTGATTACATAAAGGAACTTTATTAAGAAAAAACAGGCAGCACACATCGTGCTTGTCACATAATCTGACCAATGAGAATAAAGTGTGTCGTCATCAAGGCTACTGCAGCGCTTGACCTGTGCGGCTGCTCTCGTTTTGCTCTCGCGGTACTTTGATGGCACTGGTGATCGAAAGGCGGTCGCCGATCAAAGTCGGACAAATGATCTTACCAGAATGCATTGTTTTGTAAGGTGGCAGCCGATTTCTTGCGGTGCTGCATGAAGTCGAACACACCTCTTGTCTGGTGTATGTGTCATGTTCTGATTGGTTGTCCAGGTCATGTGTCTTGTTCCTATTGGTTGATTTTTGTCATGTGATCCTCAGTGTTTGCTATAAGTAGTATGTTTCCATTGTTGTTTTGTTGTCTATTGATGTTGTAACCCACTGTCAGTGAGTGTAATCTGTTCATGCCATAGTCAAGTCAAGTCAAGTCGTTTGTTTTTTTGGATTGCATTTTTGATAAACTGCATTTGGGTTCTTCTAGGCTATTTTAAGTTAAAATTGCCCTTTTTAATTTCATTTCATTTCATTTAATTTCAAGTTTACTGAATTTAACTAGAACCCAGAGTATTTGTTTATTAATCAATGATCCCATGCTTTGTTTGTTCAGGGAACAAAAACTGTCCATCTCTTGCAGAACTTAATTTTTGTGTTCATAAGAGCGCTCTCAGTTTGGCTCTTAGCCCAAAAAGGCCCTGAAAGCTCTTGAAAGGAATGATTCACAGTCTCTCTGAGGGTGCTTTTATTAATCTTTGGAAACCCATCATTCCTTGCCGGAAAAGCAAAAAGTTAACTTTCAGTATAAATTGTAGAAATGTTTTTGTACTGTATGTGTGCGTGTTTCCAGCAATAATATTTGACATGCTCAATCTTTGATTATAATTCATGCTGCTTAGAACTTCTGTATATCTATTAAACAAAAGAGAGGGTGAATTACTATATATTCATCTTTAGCATGCAGCAGGATATTTATTTAAAAATAATTACAAAAAAACATAGCCAATATGATAACAATTAGATTTTAGTTAATATCACAGCAGGGCAAGTATTTCTCACCCCAACCTTTGTCTTGCAGACTTGCCAGAGTCAGAGAGTGATAAAGAAGAAAATTAAACTGG